>CAKNXH010058628.1:7640-28300 GCA_932178445.1 Andricus quercusramuli | reverse complement strand
CATAGATATATTTGAGATGAACAATTTGGCTTCTTAACAGATTTCCGTATCTTGCATGATTTGAACGGAAAATATAATTCTATATTTTTAATAACATGCGGATGACTCTCGTCTTCAAAATTTGTTTCAAGGTTTATATACCTAAAAAAAAAAATAAAATTGCTTGTGATATGATTTGCACGATTCACTCTACAAAATAGTCACTATCCGGCGGACTATATAGTGTTTAACGACTTTTCCAAGCAGGGACAAAAACGATTTTTTGTTTTTGTTTTTAGTTTTTAACCCCGTTTTTTTCTCAAAAATTGGACGTGATTGGTTACTTTTCTTTTAAGATTCGCAATATACGTGAAAGAAACCCCTATAGGAATGATATAGAAACCACGGGGACTTTGTATTAATAACCAAATTCGCGTCGGACTGTAAGCGCCATGTACTCTGCATTGGTGAGTCGAGCGCTCGAGCACAAATACTCAAAACTCGATATCTCGAAAACTAAGGCCCATTAGATCGAAAGAAAAAATATGCCCCTAATTGATTTTGATGTACTTTCATCCTGTAAAGCCCCAGTCGAATCGTGCGATGTCCTTCTCGCATCCTCTCATTGTTAGTGAAATTACCATTTAAATTAATTTAATTATATTTAGTAAAACTTATTTATTCCCAAATAAATCCTCCTTAAGTAACGAAATTCGTCAAAAGAGACATCGCAGCGCCGCCTGTCGGCAAAGAATCTTTTCGATGCCAAATTTGGTGCAATATTTGTTATTCCCTAGAGTTCATAGTGAATGCGGCGGTTCAGAAAATGAAGGAGAGACAGAGAATTCGTTTGAATTTCTGTTTATTTAAACACAAAGGTGTACAGCGGTAGTGCGTAGTTTTGGAGGCGAATTTACGTTACCTCGCGATACCTCGACAGGGTGATCCAGGCTAACTGCGTATTCGTTCCGGCCGCTTGCACCAACCAAATTAGGAAACGAACAATTACCCTAATAGTACGATTCTATCAAGAATCACAAACATACCGGCCACCTTGCAGGGTTAGGAAAAAAACGCAGAAAGAAATCCTCATCCCAGCAAAAAAGAAAGTATTGATACGAACTGAATTGAAAATACTAAGACACCCTGCAAATCCCGCTTTGCGACAATGACGCATTGGATCTATGTTTCAATGCATGTAAATTCGTGAAGATGTTATTTCAATTTTGAATCTTTCTATACGTACAAATACGGTGCAAAAGTCGCGAATACACTTCAATGCGTCAGCACGCAAACGCTTCAACATTGGTCAATGCGTCTGAATTCGTGAGAGTAAAATACACACTTGAATTCGCCCCAATGCGTCACGGCGAATTTCAGCAAGTGTGGATCTATACAATTTAATCCGTAACAGAAAAACCAACGTCCGGGGCATTGAGAATTTATTGTAAGTGTTTCGTAAATCGTCTCGTAGCTCAGTGGCGGGTACTCTGGACTGATACACGAGGGATCGCTATTTCAAGTCTCGACGCATGGACTATTTATTGATTTTTTTTATTTGACCTTGCACATGAATTTATATGAATTCACGCGCATTCAATCCCCGCTGTCTCAATTCATCTATATGCGTCTCAATGCGTTTGAACGAGATTTTTCACAAAATCATTATTAACTCTTTAATAGCGGTTTGCATATAATGAAAATCATCTTAAATCGACGCAAGAGTACTCCCAGAATACAAATAATTTGATTATTGTCTGTTTTAATTGTTATAAACAAATGGCATTAACAAACAGACAAATAGTGTGATTTTTGTTGTAAAAAATTTGTTTTCGGATGAATATGGTTTAAATTATAGTGAAGTGACTGTTATTCACAATTTTTATGAAGCATCAATAATTATAATTTTTGTAAACAATTTATTTGAAAAAATTTAGAATTTGTGGTTTTTTCTATTTCGGTTCTTGCTTCATCATCTGAAATTATGTAGATATTCGGAAAAGTGATGTATGTTTGATTATGTGTTTTCGAATACAACAGTTGTTGAGTTTGTGAACAAATGAAATAAGGAAATGTAAAACATTCTCCTGAAAAATATTTTTTTTTGCACTGAAACTGCTTCGAACGTTTGTGAGAGAGATTTTTTGTCACTAATTATATGTAAAAATTAACAATAGAAAATTCTTATTACATATCTTGATAAGAAATTTTCACAACTATTTAAAGAAACAATAGTAAAAAAAGTCTTTATTTTATCAATTACAAAATGTATAATGGACTCAGTATGATCAATAGTCGAAAAGGTTCCGACACACGGTAGTTGCTTGCGAGGTGATCTCCGCGGTGACAGATAAGTCCTCGACATTCTACGCGAGCGTCGGGAAGGAGGGCGAGACTTTGGCCTCTTTCTCTCACTGGCACTCTGATCAGGGAGAATTAGGCTAGCTCCAGGCTCGTGTATCTGTTTTCTAGTATGCTCCGCTTCTGTGGAAGGACGGCTGGAGATTTCCCTCAGTGTTGTCCTGGGTGGGGGCTTTGGTGTGGCCGAAGAAAAGTATACCAATTTTGGTGGCGATAATACACTGGGCTTCGGAGACGAGAAATCGATGGGGGAAGCACGCAGCAACAATAGGTTCTCCTCCCCTAAGGGCTGAATACCTGTACTTCCTACGGCTGGGCTCCGTAATTCTGAGGGTGGCAGTGACGTCTCCTCGGGCGGAAGATCGACGCCTAGGTCCCGCAACACTTCCTCGAGAGAAATGAGCTCCTCGTTTCCTAAGTTGGAGATGTCGGCCGGCGAAGAATATCACTCAAAGTCTGGCAGGACCTGATCGAGTTGTTGGGGAAGGTTGAGATCATCGATAACCTCATCCTGAGGAATGGCCGGGTCGTTGGTTTCGGGCGCGGTTTCAATTGAAGGTTGGTTGACTGGGAGCCCTTTGGCCCGGTTCCGGCCATCAAAGTGAAAACGGAAAATCGTCTGATTATATCCGAAATCTGTCTGGTCTAAAACATCAACTCTGAAAATAGTCCGATTCTATCCGAAATTAATCCGCAGGTTTTAGTTGTCATTCGGTGATATTAAAGTGAAAACGGAAAATCGTCCACTTAAATCCGAAATTCTTCCGATCAAAAACATGTACTCCGGAAGCAGTCCGATTCTATCCGAAATTAATCCGCAGGTTTAAGTTGTAATTTTGTGAAATTCAAGTGAAAACGGAAAATCGTTCGATTAAATTCGAAATCTGTCCGGTCTAAAACATCAACTCCGGAAATGGTCCGATTCTGTCTGAAATTAATCCGCAGGTTTTAGTTGTTATTCGGTGAAATGAAATGAATGAAAATGCAAATGAAATCGGAAAAGTGTCCGCTTAAATCCGATATTCATCTAGTCCAAAACATCGAATCCGGAAACAGTCCGATTATATTCAAAATTAATCCGCTGGTTTAAATTGTTATATCGTGAAATGCAAATGAAATCGGAAAATCGCCCGCTTAAATCTGAAATTCGTTCGGTCAAAAACATCGACTCTGAAAACAGTCCGATTCCATCCAAAATGTACCCACAGGTTTAAGTTGTAATTAGGTGAAATTCAAGAGAAAACGGAAGATCGCTCGACTAAAAACGAAATCTATCGGATCTAAAACATCAACTATGAAAATATTTCGATTCTATCTGAAATTAATCCGCAGGTTTCAGTTGACATTCAGTGAAATTAAAGTGAAAACGGAAAATTCTCCACATAAATTTGAAATTCTTCCAGTCAAAAACATGGATTCCGAAAACATTCCGATTCTATTCAGAATTAGTCCGTAGGTTTAAGTTGTAATTTTGTGAAATTCAAGTGAAAACGGAAAATCGTTCGATTCAATTCGAAATCTGTCCGGTCTAACACATCAACTCCTGAAATGGTCCGATTCTGTCCGAAATTAATCCCCAGGTTTTAGTTGTTATTCGGTGAAGTTAAAGTAAAAACGGAAAATCATCCACTTTAATCCGATATACGTCTAGTCCAAAATGTCGACTCCGGAAAAAGTCCGATCCTATTCAAAATTAATCCGCTGTTTCAAGTTGTAATATCGTGAAATGCAAATGAAATCGAAAAATTGTCCGCTTAAATCCGATATTCGTCTAGTCCAAAACATCGACTCCGGAAACAGTCCGATTCTATTCAAAATTAATCCGCTGGTTTAAGTTGTAATATCGTGAAATGCAAATGAAATCGGAAAATCGTCCGCTTAAATCCGAAATTCATCCCACCAAAAACATTGACTCCGGAAGCAGTCCGATTCTATCCAAAATGTATCCGAAGGTTTAAGTTGTAATTTGGTGACATTCAAGTGAAAACGGGAAATACTACTGCATAGTAGGGCGTATCGAAGAAAATTGAATATTTTGCTTTCGTTTTTGGGTAAGGCGTAAAAAAAACCACAAAAGCGATAATGAAACTTCGAAAACAGACAAAAATAATAAGAATTTCGATAAAGACGTAAATAGTAACACGGAAAATGATGAGAAAACTAATGAGCTTTTGAACAAGGATGAGGATAACTATATGGTTCTGATAGAGAATGAATCTGTTCATGAAAGTGAATCTACAGCTCTCTTGGAAAGAAGAAGCAGTTGATGGGAATGATGAAAGATTTGATGACGATCTGGAAGAATGAGCAGTTCATCAGAATGTTGATAGAATTGACGATGATGTGGAAAAAAAGGAGTTTATGGGAATGATGATGGAATTAATGATGATGTGGGAGGAACAGTTGATGGGAATACTGATGGAATTGACGATGATGTGGAAGAAGGATCAGTGGACGGGAATGATAATAATTGATTCAAATAGTTTTTGTTTTACTGTTGTCTAAACTCTATGCTATTATTGTACGTAATATTTTACTATTCAACATACTTCGTTCGAAAGTGTTCCAATTTCTTTCTTAAAAGTGCATTAAAAATGTTATAAAAAATGACTTCTCGTACAGCTTTTTAACATGCTCTTTTCACTCATTTATAATTAAATACTCTATTACTGTATCGAATTTTATTTTCCAAGTTCAGTTTGCTATACCGGATGAGATTAGGGTGTATTGCAATCGCGAGTAACTAGAGAAATATCGCGCAAAGACTGAAGCAGTTCAGAATATTTGAAAATGTAAATGTAATAATATGCTTTCAAAATGGCAAGCCAATATTATATTACGCTATTGAACGACCTCTCACGAATTCCTAGAATGTAGGCATTACGCGAAACAAGTGCGAATTGACGAAAACTCGACAATTGCGTGCGCATCCGTCAATGAACAAGAGGGGATGAACGGGTCTGATGAATAAGGAGAACCAATATATACGAAAAATGATCGATGGAGAACACTCTTCGTTTGGTACCGATAGCGATAGGTACTTTCGCCAAGACCGGCTTATTACGATTCAAAACCAGCTCCGAACTAGTGACAGGTCGGAACCTCCGTGCGTAGCTCACTCGGAATTTGATGATCTAGGTAATGTCCAAGAGGACCCCAGTGTTTGCAGTATTCTTGCAATTAAAATTTAACATTAAATTAATTTAATAAATGGCATTTAAAATGTTGGGCCGTGAGGAGTTTGATCTTTTTTTAACCCGTTAACTATGGGGACTTAAAGATCAACCCCTTTGAACGCTAACAGAAATAATTGTTATTATATTGTTTCGTTGGCAACTAGATAATTGACACAAATTGATTCTTGAAAACTTTGAGAAATTTACTTTTCTTTAACCCGTATAAATATGGGGACTAAAAAGTCTTTTCTCTGTATCTCAAAGAGAAATGCTGTTTGGTGATAATTGCAGCTACCAACTCGTCAAAAAAAAAAAATGAATTAAGTGAAATCTAGATTTGTGACAAGTGGAAATAAATTGAATCTTCAACTCGTTCAAATATGGGGACTCATTCAATGAGTTTCCTGACATCACAAAGCGAGACAGTTCACATGGGATAACTCGCGAATTAAAATCAAGAAGACACTAAACAATCCTGGACATTCACAAGGCTTAAGAAAACTAAACTTCTGTTAGGTCTGCGGATATGAATATTGAGAACTCAAAACAGTTGTTAAAAAGCTCAATCAAATCAGAGAGAAATCTTCAGAAATCCCTTTCGCTTTTGTGATCTCACACTCTTTTTTTTTAATAAAGTTAATTTAATTAGGGTTTAAAATCTTAATAGTGGTCGCTAATAAAATCTTTAATTTCAGGTTTAATACTCAATCAGGATTTTTGCCGATGTATATATTCGGGACCAATTTCCTGAACGGAGAAAATTAAATCCGTCGAAAAATCAGCGGTTATAAACATGTTTCTGTAACTAAGATTCAGCGATACAGTTAAATTTCGAATCAATCTATCTAATGTAAATCAAAAAAAGGAATACTTATTAAAGATCTATGATCCAGAAGTAGAATAGTGCTACAACTAGTAAAAAATAATATTACAAGACGAATAAGATCTAAATTATTCGCATTTGTCAGAAAGGACAAATTTCGAAATTAACCGGATGAGATCCGAATTAATCGCATCCTACAGACCGTACAAAACATGGACATGACCGGACACAATCCGGATTCATCACATCCGACAGACCCTACAAAACACGGACACAATCGGGATGGATTGCGTCCTTCAGACCCTAAAAAACACGGACTCGACCGGATACAATCCGAATTTATCGCGTTAGGCAGACCGTACAAAGGACGGACTTGACCGGACACAATTCTGGTCGTTTCTCACAAGCGCTAAAAATTTTCTTGGTTAGTATATAAGGACCATTTCGACCGATATACTCAGCGTGCGATATTCTGCGTTAGTGAAGTGCGTTCTGTGCAGCAGTGTTAAGTTAAGCTTTAGAAATAGGTTTGTGAACGTCAAATAAATTAAGAATCCATTTCTCGAGTGTAAACCGTACAACTTTCGGATTCTACCGGATAATATAAGGATTTATTATTTTTTTCGTTCTACTTCATCCGGAAAATTTGTGAATACACCGGGATAGAATCCAGATGACGTCCCGGATACAATCTGGATTGAAAGCATTCGTCAGACCGTACAAAATACGGACTAAACCGGATCTAGCCCGCACTGATGGAATCCATCAGACCGTACAGCTTTCGGATTCTACTGGATGATATTCGGATTAGATTTCCGTGCTCCTTCGACCGGACAAATTTCGGACATATTCCGGATTCGGAAATTTGTCCGAAATTTTCCGATACATGATCCGGTTTTTGTCCTGCTGATTCTATCCGGTCGTGTCCGAAATTTGTCCGGTCGAAGCTTCGACCGGATAAAGTTGAAGCTTCGAACGGACAAATTTCGGAAAAATTTCCGATTCCGGAATTTGTCCGAAATTCGTCCGGAATTTTTAGCAGGGTTAACTCTAGCTCCGTAAAGGGAAATTATTAAACTCAACTTTTGAATTTTCTCAGAAACTTCTGGGGGGAGGGGGGGGGGGTTGAACCCCCAAAATCCCTCCCTGCTTTCGCCACTGACCTTCACTTTCGCAGATTGGGCTACCGTAACTAAGTAAGATTCTTGTTATTAGGGTTTCGAGAAAACTAGTGAGTCGGGGTTAGGATTTTGAATGATTAAGTCAAGGCTAGAATTCCAGGCATAGTTTATTCCGTATTCACAAGTAAAACAATCGAAACACAACAGATAGCTCGCGATCACTTCTCGAGCGCAAAGGAACGCCGATCGAGTGCCGAGCTTTCGTCTCTTTATATCATGAGACAGCCGAAATTACCGAATAAAGTCGGAGCATCAACTTTACCAGTTGGATACTGGATCGTTTACTGACAGGAGCTCACCGTGGACGAACGCCTTAGCCGTCTGAGAGCAGTGCTGCGGCGCAAACAGCAACTAATCGACCGATCGATGTATTGATTCATTGAAGGTCGTGGCTAGCGCGCGAATAATTCAAATCAACTAAAAGTTAAAAGTTTTAAATGGGCAACAACCACAGTGAAAACAGAAGCGCTGTGTCGTCGGTCTGTCTTAGTATAATTGCGAGCTATTGTTTTGACAAGTGTAATAGAAAATGATTTCGAAGAAATTTAATTGTGTAATAATCTATTCTTGTAATTTTGAATGTCACGAACTTTGCATGTATTTAAAAAAGCCATTTATTGATCCATTTTACCAGATCAATGAATCGGTTACCTAAGGCCAAAAGAAATATACATCCCGCAATCTATATCCACCTGCAATTAAAAAAAAATCCGATTGGCGAAGGCCGAGTTTTCTAATGGAAAAATGCCAAAAATTGTCATTCCTTCATTTCCATTGCTTATAAAATGAACAAATAGAATGACACATGTATCATTTCTCAGAATATCTAAATTATATCTTAAATGATTCAGAGGAGTCCAAATTGGATCAAATCGCTCATTTGTAGATGTCGCTACAAAAATTTCTTATTCTGGGAAATGATACAGAAGATTTTTTTAATGGCAGGTGGTTAAATATTGCAGGATGTATGTGTCTTTTGGCCTTAGGTCACCGATTTATTGATATGGTGAAATGGATCAATGAATAGCTTTTTCAAATACATAAAAAATTCGTGAAATTTAAAATTACAAGAATAAATAATAAGAATGATTTATTGTTAATTTTTACATAGAATTAGTGACAGCAAATCTGTCTCACAAAAATATGAAGCAATTTCAGTGAAAGAAAAGTATTTTGCAGGCCGAAAGGCCACAGTCTTGTATTTACTCATTTCATTTGTTTAAGATTTGTATTTTAACAAATGTGATTAAACCCCTATTCTTTTCAATAATATCTGCAGCAATTCAAATGACAAAGGAAAATATGGCATTAAAAAAGCACAAATTCCACAATTTTCAAACAAAAAAAATGTGTATAAGGTTTTATAGAAATTGCTACTGTGAATCACTCTCACGATAGTTGATGTTTCATAAAAATTGTGACTAACAGTCACTCTCAATATAATTTAAAGAATATTCATCCAAAAATAAATTTTTTACAACGAAAATTACACTATTTGGCTGTTTGTTTATATCATTTGTTTATAAGAATTAAAACAGACAATAATCAAATTATTTGCATCCTGGGAGTACTTTCGCGTCGATTTAACATGATTTTCGTTATATGCAAACCGCTATTAAAGAGTAAATAATGATTTTCTGAAAAACCTCGACTTTCTTATACTTCTAGTGAACATATAATTTATAAACAAATGAAAATGCAACAATCTCCGACAAAAGCGCTCTTGGAAATTTAGCGCTCTTCAATTTGAAGAAAAATATATTTCGAATTGGGGCAACATTGATGGCTGTAGACTTTTCGAACGAAAAAAATGCGTTTCCTCCCATAGTGCGGTGTATCTTGGCATACTATCGAGTGCACTTCAACATTTCTATTATTACTGCAAATATTAACCGATTTTTATGAATCTTTTCTTCAATTCCTTGAAATTATACGAATGAACTATTTCTGCTAATCAAAATTGAATCACGAGATGCTCAATATATAGAATTCCTGAAAAATAACAAGAATTCAACGATCAAATTTGGACAAACACCACAAAATGCTCCTACTGCAATTCCTAAAAACTAAATAAAAAATTTGTTTATTTGGATAAAAATAAAAAATAGGAAAGAAAAATGAGAAGGCAACCCACCAAATCCCCTTCCTTCTCTTTTTTATTTCTTTCGTCTTCTTTATTTCTATTATTAACAAATCACAATAAAAAAGCATGCAAATGTACATTACCAACGTTTCGGTGCTCACACAGCTCCCTTATCAAGGCAAGAAGAAGAAAACAGGTGGGAGCAGCGACCAAGCGACGATGCTATCTCTTCGATACCTGAGATCTGAATGTGGGTCAATAGGCCAATCCGTCACAACAAACAAGAAATAAGAGAAAGTCAAAACTCATGAAAACTCAATGTAATTAATCAAGCTTGAATAACTTTTGTTTAAACTATCTAAATCAATTTTTTAATTAATTGAGGACCTATTTTGTTTTCAATATAAAGCATTTCCATGAATTCTCTCGTTCTCTCATTACTTTCACTATGTAAAATTTCAACATTAATAATGTTGAAAAAGAATAATAAAAATAATGTTGAAATTTTACATAGTAAAAGTAATGAGAGGAAGAGAGAATTCATGGAAATGCTTTATATTAGAAAACAAAATAGGTCCTCAATTAATTTAAAAACTGATTTAGATAGTTTAAATAAAAGTTATTCAAGTTTGATTAATTACATTTAGTTTTCATGAGTCTTGACTTGCTCTTATTTCTTGTTTGTTGTGACGGATTGGCCTATTGACCCACATTCAGATCTCAGGTATCGAAAGGATAGCATCGTCGCTTGGTCGCTGCTCCAACCTGTTTTCTTTTTCTTGCCTTGATAAGGGTGCTGTGTGAGCACCGAAACGTAATGTATATTTGCATGCTTTTTTATTGTGATTTGATAATAATAGAAATAAAGAAGACGAAAGAAATGAAAAAGAGAAGGAAGGTAATTTGGTTGATTGCCTTCTCATTTTTCTTTCCTCTTTTTTATTTTTATCCAAATGAACACATTTTTTATTTGCTTTTTAGGAATTGCAATAGGAGCATTTTGTGGTGTTTGTCCAAATTTGATCGTTGGATGCTTGTTATTTTTTCAGGAATTCTATATATTGAATTGATTGTTGGACGTTAAATGGGATTTTGAATTTGATTTTGGTTTGATTTAAAATTCTTGAATTTCACGAGATGCTTTCATAATTTCAGTTTTTTCAACCGGCCTGCATCTCATAACAATAAAAGGGTGGTCCGTTTCGGGTAATTCGACGCGCTCCGGGGAGTCTAACTCCTAACTTTCACGGAGGTCGATTACCCAGGCCTCGGAAATACACACTCAGCTAGCAATGAGCCTCACTGCATTTTTTTCTATTGCTCTTTAATTTTTGCTTATAACGTCAAATATAAACATTGTTTCAAAAAACCGAAACCAGCCGGTAAAACAGACCAATATATAGATGAGGTATGCAAAATATCAGACAAAAATATTCAACCGTGCAACTGGAAATTAAAATACCGTTTTACAATGCTGATAAATCCCCTTAAAAATCTTCTGTATTGTCGAAATAGGCAATTCAAATTATATAAAGCGATTGTAATCTTTTACGACAATATTCGTTCATCTAACCTGACTCAATAAAGTTCCTAACCCCTAAATGCAAAAAACTTATTTAGAATGATCCGAAATTAATTGAGATTCCAGGGGAAAGAAACTGGAATCATTAAAAATTTACTTGGATCCGTTAGTGTCGATTGACAGCGGAATCATTTGAAATTACTGTGATTTGATTGCAAAATTGTTTGGAGTTAATAGTCCCTCAAATTGAAATATATCTCTTACCCTATAGGATGTCCAAGTGAGACTGCACCGCCGTGAACATTTAATTTATCAGGATCAATGTCTAGGAGCTTTTGATTTACAATAGCGACGACACTAAAGGCCTCATTAATTTCCCAAAGCGCAACGTCATGTTTGTTAATTCCAGCATTTTGTAAAAGCTAGAAAAAAATTGGGTCTCAAGTTTTGTAAGGAACATAAATAATGGTTTTTAAAGAATTTAGTCAAAGGAGTTCATCAATTGTGATTTTTTTGCGGACCTAAGTATTAATGTTCTGAGGAGGCAAGATGCTCTTTTTAGCCAGTTCTAAGGAAAATGGCTTTGGAAAATTCGTCATCGTTTTTATGGACTAGGACGAGTCGGTCTTCTAACCGTCTGGGTAGCTTAGGTGGTAGTGCTTCAAATGTTTAACCAGAAGTTTCTAGGCACCACTCTTGCTGCCTGCACTTTTTTCAATGTTTCTTTTATTTAATAGAATGCTTGTAAATATAATTTCCTTATAATTTTCATTAAATTATGAAAACATACAGGCCGTATCCGGGTAAGCATGAATGAAATGCCCCCACTTTTTGTTGGTTCATATTTTAGAGATAAGTTTCTACCATTATAGGACTAGTTTATCCCTAGTGCCAACTGCAAAAAAAATGTGTCCAAAAACTAGAAGCAAATTTTGGAGAATGAAAAAATTAGAATTTTTTTCAAAATTGGCTAGAACAATTTTGATGGTTTAAATATATGTTATATAGGGTATTAAGAAGACTATAAAAAATTAGTAATCAATTCCTTCTGTGGGAAGGGGCTGGCAAAATTATTGTAATTTTGTATGTTATTCCATGAGAATGGGAGGCCAAATTTATTTTTAGCTTATAAATCAATAAATTATGATTTGAACAGAACAACTTAAACCCATACGCTTTACACTTAATCGTCGTCATTGTCTTCCTCTATCAGGAGATTCATACGCTTGCATAAGGAAACTTTTCTTGGCCCGAGTGAGATTTTCGCTGGTACTTATTATCACTTGTTTTCTGATGACCAAAATGCTTATGCGTTATGCTATGTATACTTATCTTCGTCACTATCTTCCTCCGTCACGGGATTCGTATGGCTTTGTTCAAACAACTTACCGAGAATTTAAGCAGGCCTTATGATTTGTGAGAAGAAGCTTGCCTTGGAAGATTTCGCAATTGGGTGTCTGTGTGCTAAAAGTTGGTATTCGAATTTACATGGTTTGATCCATTCGAGTAGGAGTTCAAAAACACTAGTCGCTGACAGTCTGTCCGCCGAATTTAGATTCATTGCAGCATAGCGATGTCATGACTCTCCATGTGGCGCGCACTTATTATATTTGATGCGAGAAACTTTGAATTTGCTCAGTGTATCGAGATGTATCATAAGTATACTGGAATTTAGAGTTTCTGACCCTTTTGAGTTTCAAGTGTTTATGGATACCGTTAGTCGCCGAACGTCCGTCAGGCGAATTTGGATCCATGTAGTGCAGCATTGCCACCGTCCAAATGACCCAATGTGGCCCGCACTTATGATGCCCCTTACGCAAGCCTTTTACTATCTGTACACCAACCGGATGAGTACTAGATATGGCAGGACCATTTCATGAGAACCTGAATGACGCTGAACTTATAGAAAATCTGAATGGGTTGTCTTCATTAATGAATGAAGGCGACAAATTCATCCTGGATTGTGGTTTTCGCGATACAAAAGACGTACTGGCCCGAGTAAAAATGATTCCTCTTGGGTAAGTTTTCATCCAAGACATAGCCAAGATATAGACAAGACGTTTTTTTAAGTATCGTTCCTGGCGACGAGCGAGACTTCATTTTTCGTCTTTAAGTTGAATTTTTTCGTCTTCAAGCCGAACATAAGGACACCGACAACGAAAGGCTCCCAAGACCTCTGAGGGTTATCACTAATTCGCTTTAAATTTTACAGAATGATTATCATATTATTGATCTCCATGGTATTTATTTTACATGGAATGGAATGGAAGCTTCTAATGTGTACCCTAAGGGTTTACATTTTTCTTGTATCTCTTCTCTATTCCTTTACACATACTTCCACGCACTTACTTGGTGGTGGGGGGGGGGGGGCCTACAGTTTAAGGTGGGTTCCGAACCATCAAGAGAAACAGCCTTATGTACTTAGAGAACCTTTTTTTCTAGAGGTAATGGTCGCACGACTCTCCGGAGATACACAACTCCCTTGCTAGGCTAGTGTTCACCGCATGGGCCACCGAGGCTCTTCCAGAGTGCGAGGCGGGAATCCAACCCGCAAGTCGACGGAGTGGGTCCAAAGCCTGCGCCTTAACCCCCACGACAATCGTCCCAGTGTGTTTATTTTACATATATTAATCATTTTTCCAACTGCAATAATTGTGTTCTTTGGATGGCAAATCTCAAAATATTAATCATTCTTTTCCTACCGCCAACAGTTCACTACATACTTGTAGAAAATCACAGTTTTTATCTTCTTACGGAAAACTTTATATGCCTGTAGTTCTTGAGACTGACAAGTTCCGAGTTTTGAATTAGCGAATCATTTATTAAAAAATTACAAGTTTCATCGGTTGTAAAATTTTAATGCTTAGCAGAAGTCACCTGTTTGATAACAGCCCAGCTACCTGATGCCTGGAAATGGCAGGCCCTGCCAATGGGGTATATAGTTTGTAGAGGTCGGTACCCTATATAACATATATTTAAGCCATCAAAATCGGTCAAGCCAATTATGAGAAATTCTAATTTGTTGATTTTTTAAAATTTGTACATAACTTTTGTTACAAAATTTTTTGGAAGTTGGCACTTGAGGTAAATTAGTCCTATAAAAGTAGGAGCTTAACCCTAGATTATTAACCAAAAAAAGCGGAGAAACCTCACCCATTCTTACACAGGTACGGCCTTTATGAAACAGTTTTTAAGTGAAAAACTTAATTTTTTGCATGTTATAATTTTTTCTCGTCAAATCTGTTTCTTTCTATAAAGATTAATTGTTTTTTCAAACTGTTTATCAACTACATTCAGAATAATAATTATGAATGGGGTCTGTTGAACCAAAACTTGAATGTTGTATCAGAATTTTCAAACGGAGCAGTGACCCATCAAATAAGTATTTGCTTCCTGGAATAAAGCTCGAAATTTCGTTGAAGTGAACATTATAAAAAAAAATTATGAAGTTTATAGAAAAAAATTTGTTCAGAAAAAAGAGACTAATATTTTAAAAAGTAAGTTTTTACCGAGAGAGAGTATTTAGAAAATCTATATTTGCACAATTAAAAAAAAACAGGAAAACGATATGTACAAACTAATATTTCATTCAAGTACAGACAGTAAGAGCCGAGCCCGCAACCTTCAACGCCGCTTTCAAATACACATGCAGAGCGCTGCCGCCTGAGCTACCCGGCCAATTGGAAGAACGTATCGTCCTAATCCAGTAAGCCGGCGACAAATTTTAGTAAGCTTCTTCTCTCGACACTGGCTAAAAACAGCATCTTGCTGCTTCTAAAAATAATTACTCGAGTAATGACCTTTCATTACAAGAATGATATTATTATTATTATACCATTAAGTCATTTCCCGTTCCGGGTAGGCTTGACTCACTCGGTGAGGAAGTAGTGGAGTCAACTAAGGTTTATATCACAGAACCCGGCGGCTTTCCACTGATTTTGACGAAAACTTTTGCACTGTGTTGCTGAATATGTCTAGTAAAATGTTAAAAAAAAAAATCTGTATGTGTGTATGTATGTGTGTATACCATTAAGCGATTTCCCTTTCGGGGTAGGCGTGACACTATCCGATTCGGGTAGTCTTTCTAGGTGGATAGTTTTTTGTAGTAAATAACTACAAGTGTGGCCTCATCACACCCACTACGAGCCAACAGCACGCAGTATTCCCGAACGGTCACCCATACAAGCACTAACCGCGCCCAACACTGCTTAACTTCAGTGATCTAACGAGAACTGGTTTTTTCAGCGTCGTATGGCCGTTGTATGCTAATTTAAAAATCTATTTTTCTCAAAAATTTCCAAAAATCGATGAAAAACATGAATAACTTGAATAAATTAAGTCCTAGAGCAACGAAGACACTGTGTACATGTATATTGGGGTTTCCCATTATGAATTTGGAATAAAAAAGTTCAATATGGCCGACCAAAAGTTTTTAACATATACATATAAACAAAAAAATAATAATAATAAATGATTAATATTTGGCATGCAAATTCCTGAAGGCATAAGAAGCCAATAAAAAATTATTTTGATCTAAAATGAAAGGTGAAAACACGCCTAAATCGTGGAAAACACCCCCAAAAAATGTTTTTGGCGATTATTTTGGAAAGCGTGCATCGGTCAAGACTGAATTTTTGCAGACAACTTGTAAGTAAAATATGCATGAAAATCACGGTATTTACTTTTCCTTTGTCAATCATATTTTCCGAGATATCCACCCTAGGAGTAGGGGGTGAGTTGTGCCGCGCAAATCGTACGATCCTTTCGTAGCTCATATCTCAAAATGGGGTAGTTTCTGGATAGAAGTGTACGGTACTGAAAGTATATAGAATTTTCCCTTCTACAACTTGAGATTCATGCATTTTCATAGAAAAATCCTCTCATTCGGAGATATGAGCTACTACAGGAGCATGAGATCCGCGCAGTCAAATTCACCCCCTACTCCCAGGGTGGATATCTCGTAAAATATGGCCGACAAAGAAAAAGTGAATACCATGATTTTTCATGTATATTTTATGTGCAAGTTGCCTGCAATCAAAAGACATGTGATGTTAGTTGTAATGTATACGGCGGGGGGGGGGCGTGAGGTCCCACCCCTGGCGCTCAAGCTATAAAGCCTATTGTGCCATACCCGTGTTTATTTTGAAGGCAGTACTCTGAATCCCTACTTCGTTGATCAGGCAAAGTGATCCTCACCCACTCTGCCATTTGGCAGCCTCCCAAGCAGGCTCCAGAGAGGGGATACAGCCAGACTAGGGTGGACGGAGCGATCCGTCTGAGGTCATCAGTTAGATGCACAGATTTAAAGCACTGGCCTGGTGTGTTATGTAAGTGTATGTGTCTTTGTGTTCATAACTCGAAGTCGGCCAGCGACCATCTATCGTGGTTCCCCCGTAGGAGCCCCAAGCGCAAGAGGATCGCTGACTCATTTTCGAGTCTTCTAAAAATCGGCTTCGAACCCCAAGGTTAGGCCCTCGAAAGAGCCCATTTATCCTTGGTAAGGCACCAGCTCTTTCTGAGGGGACTTACAGTTTAAGGTGGTTTCCGGAACACCGAAGCCCCGGTAGAAGTACATAGAAAAATTTCCATTGGCACCCGGCTCAGGGATTGAACCCCAGACCTCCTGCATGGAAGTCTGACGCGCTATCGTCTGAGCAGAGTTTACAAATGCAGTACTGTGAACCTGAAAGCACTGATCATAAGTAAATAAGAATACAGTAAAAGTGCATGGGTATGGTCCGCCATATTGACTTTTTTTTACTTCAAATTCATAGTGAGCAACCTTGATATAAACTATGATGAGTCAGTCAATATACATTTATACAGCGTTTTCGTTGCTCTAGGACTCAATTTATTCAAGTTATTCAAGTTTTTCATCGATTTTTGGAAATTTCTGAAAAAAATGAATTTTCAAATTAGCGTACAGATTTTTATTGATGAATTTTAATAAACGTATTTTGCAACACAATGCAAAATATTTCATCAAAATCCGTGGAAAGCCGCCGGGTTCTGAGCGTTTTCATTTTTAACGTCTAACGTGACTCCTCTAAAGGGAGTAATGTGAGGAACGAGGTATTGATTTTTTAGATTTCTCTAGAATTCTTGTGTTATTAATTCAAATAACGCGTTCGTTTCACAACACTGCTTCGACCCACGCTGCTGATCAATCCCTCTGGCGATCTCCCCAAGTGGAGAGCCTCACAAAGTCGTCATATGAAACTTCCCACTCGGGCCCATTAGTATCCAAGGTCTTTTGTTTCCGACGTTCTTCATTCTACTGACACTCTTTTTATAAACGACTTGTCGCCATATTTTCTGTCCTGGCATACTTCTATAGCTTCCTGCAAGTACATGTAATTTTTCATGTAAGCTCTCGTGTTCCTATGGCTTCTTATGTCTCTTCGAATTAGGGTCTCATTCACACATTCTAACCATTCTTTCCGCATTCTGCCTCGTGCACAGTGCCATTTACTTCATCTTTATACATTTGTTTCGTAAGTCGTTCGTCTTTCATTCTTTCAACATGTCCGAACCATTTCAACCGATTTTTTCCCCATATGTCAACTAGCGTCTCTTCTGCACCACATTCTTTGAGAATTATTTCGTTAGACTCTTTCTCCATCAGTGTTTTGCCGCAAATTATGGGCAGAAATTTCATATCAGTTGCGATAATTTCACTCTCATCCTTTTCTTGACAGGTCAAGTCTCGCTATCGTATAGCACAGTCGGTACAAATATAGAATTATGTATTGCCATTTTAGCCTCGTTTATGCGCTCAACTAACTCCCCATTTACCTTTCCATTACTAGTGAATAGGCTACTTAGATATACGTACTTATCAACTTGTTCTATTCTCTCATTATTTAAGATAATGTTGCATATTGTTTACTTATTCTTCCCTTCAAACACCATAATTTCTTTTATTTACGTTAATCTGCGAAAGCTAATCCACTTACCCATACTGTTTCGAGATCCACACCTTCTTCGTCGAAGAGAGCTATTCTTGGACACTTGTCCATGAATATAATAAATAGCCATGAGCACATAACACATCCTTGTCTAACACCTTGCATGATATTAAACCAGTCACTCAGTTTTCCATTACCCTTACACTCGCTTTGCTACCAGTATATATGGCTTTTATTGCTTTAAGGAGTCATTCATTTACTCCGCACTCTTTCAGGACTTCGCAAAGCTTAGTTCTATTTACCTTGTCAAATGCTCTTTCTAGGTCAACAAATTCATAGAAAACTTGTTTTCCTACTCTCAAACAGTTTTATGTTATCTGTCTTAAGCCAAGTATTTGATCCGTACATGATCTTCCTGACATTAGTCCACTTTGGACTTCCCATATCTTTCCTTCTGTTATTTTCATTACCCTAGGAATAAGTATTTCTGGGTATATTTTACTTGCAGTACTTAATAAGCTGATACCTCTCTAATTATTGCAGTTGCTTTTATCTCCCTTTCCTTTGTATATTGGCACGATAATCGCATTTTTCAATTGTCTGGGACATCTCTCATCTCGACACATAAATTTATTAATTCGCACAACCTGTGAGGTATGTACTTGCCACCGTATTTGAGCATTTTAATGTTAATAATGTCTACAGCATCAGCCTTAGCGTTTTCCAAGTTCCTAATTATATCCCTGACCTACGTGACACAGACTTTCTCGATTGAGTTTTTCTAATGTATTATGTTCTATATCGCAGTTCTGGTGCTCTATAGCTTCATCTCCTAATGATTCTTTAAAATAGTATTTCCAAGCGTCCATTATTCGGTCTGTGTCATATAGCATTTCACCTTTGTTGTCTCTCATGCCGACAAATTCTTGCTTTCTTTAAAGTCGTTTTGTATTTTTTTCTCTTCTTCTGTTCTGATTTCATCTTTACTTTCCTAAACTAGTCGTTTAACTTTCCTTTTTTTATGTCTGTAATTATTTTCAAGTCTATTTCTCTCCACATCGCTAATGCCTGTGATTTTCAACCTACTTTCATGTGCTTTTTTCTTTTCTTGGGAGGCTGCCTGAATTTCATCATTCAACCATGCATCACCAGATATTCTTCCTACAACCGCAGTACCACACATTTCAATCACACTCCTAACAATGACATCCTGGATCATGGCCGATGCGCCCTCTATATTTTTATTATCTATTCGCGCCTTCCAAGTTACCTCATCTATGCATTCGTTTATCTTATTCTGAAAATCTATTTGCTTTTCCTGTTTCTGTAAATTCTCAATCTTGATTCGCGCTTGTATCGTTTTTTTGGTTCTCTTTCTTCTCCATTCCTGACCGCAATAAAGAAGTCAATTATACTGTGGCCATTTCCTCTACTCCAGGTGTACATGTGGATTAGTTTATGCCTAAACCAAGTATTTGTAATAAATGATCCCTTTTCTGAACATAATTTAACTAACCTTTTCCCGTTATCATTTTTTCTTGTTGAATCCCCAAAATTACCTAGCACCCTTTCTGTATTTTCATTTTGACGCTGGACGCCTACCAATCCGTTCATATCTCCTAGTATAATGATTCTTTCGCCGTGATCGTAAGAACTTACAGTATCATTTAAACTATCCGAGAAGGCGCTGTTTAATTCTCTCGGATCACTAGCAACTACGACGTAGCACGTTATGATAAATAATCTTCTCATTCTTTTATTCTAACTCCGATCTCCGAGATGCTGCCTCGCTCTTTCGTTCATGATCAAGCCTACTCCTTAAATACGATGTGGTTCACTATCTAATCCTGAACATATTTCAAATTCGCCTTTGCACAACCCATTTTCTATGCATCTTTCGCATCCCTTTTTCTTTGTTTCAGCTACACATAAAATATCTCGTTTCCTTACCTGCGTAGTTTCTCGTATTTCTCTTACTTTGAGATCATTCAATCCTCTAGAATTACAAACACCTAGTCCTCATTCATCGCCTGAAACTTGGCCTTCAAATTTCGAGACTATTTTATGCTTTGTATTATTCATTATTCAAATTGTACGCCCAACTACCACCTTTATGCGAGAAATTCATTTTTCGAGTCGAAATCATGTACAAGTTAAGTAGTTATTCCTCGTATGGTGGAGAATCTACTTATAACGTCAGTCCCACCAAACTTCAATTAATTAGCGGGGTGGGGATTAGGACAGAACTGGAACCGAGAGAGTCGTAAATGTTTGGTGTTTTATGCTGAGAAGGTCACAAAGATGAAAAGCATTCAAAACAAATAGCCAGATTTTCCACCTAAATAGTTCAATTTTGAAAATATATAATGAATTTCCACCAAATTTAGTTTAATTTTTGAATTTCCAACGAAAATTCCAATCCATGGCACAAAAAGACCCCCACCCCTCCGATAGGCAAAATATTTCTGTTTTAAAAGATATCATGAATTTCCACCAGAATAGTTTCATTTTTCAATTTTTAAACCAAAATTCCAATTCAAGACATAATAAGAGGGCCGCCCCCGGCGGGCCTGCCGGTGGGGTGGGGGGGGGGGGGTGGGAATGGGGGAGGGGCGGACAACAAAAAG
>CAKNXH010058625.1:113684-150397 GCA_932178445.1 Andricus quercusramuli | reverse complement strand
TTCGTCAGCGCCCACGTTTCGCACCCGTACATGACGACCGGCATTATTATTGTTTTGTAGATTCTTACTTTGATGTTTCTAGATAGCAATCGCGATTTTAATAGTGTGTTTGCTGCATAATAGCACCCATTGCCAGCGTGCAGCCGTGCGTTGATTTCCGTTTTAATCTTATTTTCGCTAGTTATAATGGACCCGAGGTATTTAAACTCGCTAACCCTTTCGAATTTCATATTTCCGGCCATAAGTTCCCCGTCTTGATTACTTTGTTCGGATCTGGCGACGGTCATATATTTTGTCTTCGATTCGCTAACTTCCAAACCAATATCTTTGGCTTTTGTGATCAAGATTTCTGCATTTTTCGCTACCGTTTCTTTATCATCTCCTAGTAAGTCGAGATCATCCGCATATCCAAGAATTTGTATTATCCCATTGAGGGTAGCACCGGTCGGATTCGCCTGTACTTGCCTAACCACGTATTCTAAAACTAAGTTAAAAAGGACGCACGAAAGTGCATCGCCCTGTTTCAGGCCATCGCGGATCGAAAACTTTTCAGATAAACTGCCGTTTACGCGTATTCTACCCCTACTGCCGCTTAAGCAAATTTCGATAAGTCTAACCAATTTTCTTGGTACCCCCAAAAACTCTAGGATCCAGTACATTCGTGCGCGTATAATAGAGTCGTAGGCTTTTTTGAAATCGATAAATAGCTGATGCAGTACTTCTTTAAATTCCCATTTTTTTTCTAGCAGTTGTCTAATTGTAAACATTTGATCGCTTGTAGATCGGTTTCGGCGGAATCCACACTGGTAATCCCCAATGATTTCCACGGCAAAAGGAGTCAGTCTACTTAGGATTACATTAGACAGGACCTTGTAGCACGAAGGTACAAGTGAAATTCCCCGATAATTGTTACAGTCAGTTTTATCGCCTTTTTTGAAGATGGGAATAACGATAGAGGTATTCCATTCTTCCGGCATGCGTTCTGTTTTCCAAACTGCGCGTATTAATTTAATAATTTGTCTTGTGAGGCAAGGGCCTCCATTTTTTATCAGTTCTGACGGTAGGTCGTCGATGCCCGCGGCTTTGTTATTTTTCAACTTCTTTATAGCCATTTTTATTTTTATATTAGCAGGATCATCAATTAATAGATCAGCAGTGTGGATTTCGCCGAGATTACCTTCAACGGGGGCTTCGCGTACATTTAATAGTTTATCGAAATAGTCTTTCCATAAATTCAGTCTCTCTGTCGCATCGGCTACTAGATTGCCATTTTCGCCTCTCATTACTTCCGTTCTACTTTGAAAGCCTTTCCTTATAAAATTGATTCCCCTGTACATCTCGCGCGGGTTATTCTGTTTATTATGCGTTTCTATTGCTAGTATTTCATTCTTTTCCCACTCCCTTTTCTTGTATCTATAGAGCCTATTTGTACTTTTACTAATCTCGAGATACTTCTTATGTGTTTGATCGCACTTATTTTGTAAACTAAGTAGTCTGGCCTTCCGACGTTTTTCAAACCAGAGTTTGCACTCTTCGTCAAACCATGGTTTGCTTTTTGTTACTTTCTTTAAACCTATCGTAAGTTTCGCGGCTGTCTTTACCGCCTTTTTTATATTGCTCCACAGGGTTTCCGGATCCTCCTCGTAATTATTGTTATCGTCTCCCTGTTCTTGGAGAGCGTCAAAGCTATTAGAAATCTCAACTTGATAATTTAATGTTTCTGTTGCTGTTTTGAACATATCTATATTGAAACGAACTGTTGGCTCTGTGCGGCTTGTTTTCTTAGTTATCGCTAGCCTAGATCTTATTTTTACTATCACGAGGAAATGGTCTGAATTTAAATCCGCTCCCTTATACGATCTTATATCGAGAATGTTTGTATGACTTCTTTTGTCAATTAGAACGTGATCAATCTGATTGTGAGTGTTACCATCTGGTGATCTCCAGGTGGCCTTATGTATATTTTTATGCTTGAAATATGTGCTTTTGACAACGAGGTTCTTTGAAGCTGCAAAGTTTATTACTCTAGTTCCATTGTCGTTACTGACGTCATGCAAACTTTCTGATCCTATTGTAGGCCTATACATCGGTTCTTTTCCAATTTTCGCGTTGAAATCTCCCAATACTATTTTTGCGTCAAAAGTGGAGAACTTGTCAAAAACCTGCTCGATTGTTTCATAGAAGAGATCTTTAGTGTCTTCGTCTTTGTCCTCGGTGGGGCAGTGCACATTGATTAATACCTGTTTGCTGAAAATACCCTTCAGTACAATGTATGGTAACCGATCGTTAATGAATTGCATGTCGATAACCGCTTGCGAGATTCGTTTATTAATAAGAAAACCGGTCCCCAGTCACCATCCCTTAGCTCCCCCATAGTGAAAAGTATAGTTATCCTTAGAAATTGACGCGAAATCGCCCGGCCAGCATGTTTCTTGGAGTGCTATTACGTCAGTATTGTAATCATTTGCTATCTTAATGAGTTCGCTAAATCCGCCAGTACTTAGGCTACGCGCGTTTAGAGTTCCCACCCTTAGATCTTTAACTGTAGTTTTTTGTTTTTGCAAGTTAGCCATGGTAGTTTCAAGATAATCCGCACGTTAGGATCCTATTCCGATCGTAGGTGAGTCCACTGTCCCAGGAGTGATAACCCCCATACCTCCCTAGGTCTAAGTATGGGAGCTTTCCGACTCTGACAAGGACCATGTCAACTTGTCGTCAGACACATTACAGTTTCATCCTCGTATCCTAACGTCCCCCTGCAAGGCAGCGCGCCTACTGGCATCAATACCCCTTTGGCCCTATACAGGCGAATCATTCCACACATCCCTTGCGGGCAGTGTCATCGCTGCGGTGTCCAAAGGGCAGCAGGATTTTTCCCTTACAAGGTTTTTAGTTTTGGTTCGGGTAGTGTTTCTAGGTGGATACACGCTGCACCTCGGCCTGCCATGACCCACCTATTGCGTATGAACGCAATTGGTGGGTCCCCCCAAGCCATGGTCATCGTGTTTTCTACCAGTGCTAGGCCAACATCTTAGGCTGGGCTCACCACACCCACGACTGGTTCCTATCGGCTGTCCGCGGCTGCTTATTCTTGTATTCGCAGCTAACCTGAGGGGCTGTTCAGCCTAACGGGCCGTTCCTCTATCCGCAACCCGAGGACGCGCTGCGTAGTGGTGACAGGAACCCACCGAGCAGGAATACCGTTTTATAAAGCTTATAAATCCCCTTAAGTACATTTTATTAGGTTTCTCTAAAATAAAGCAGCTTTTGAAAACAAAACAAATTAGAAAAGTTTCCGTAAAAAGCGAGATCGAAAATATATTTTTAAATTTTTCAAAAAATTTTCAGGTGGGTAACCTAACCCAAAATTATTTTTGATTACACAAAAACTGCCATACAGGAGTAAATTCAAGCCAAAAAATTTGGAAAAAATATATGTTGCTCGTGATGAATGAAGTTTGTGTTTTTGTTTTTAGTACATAATCAATTATCATCACCAAGGTATCACAACCTTTTTAAATACTCCTTTTTTAAATACTCTTTTTAAATACCCCTTGCATAAAAATTAAGAAATTAACATTTAAGATAATAATAATTGTAATTTACAAATAATGATTTAGTGGAGAGCCACCCAAATCATAACAAGGTGGATGGAATATGGTAACAAACAAAATCGAAATGAGACTTTTAAAAACAATTTTAAAACAAAAATTATCATCCCTTAGTAACCTTGTTACTACGTCATCCACCCTAAATTCGTTTCCTTTTCTTTCTTTAAAATAGGGCAATAAAAATTCCAGTCTGCAAGGACATGCGGAAGCGACCATGTGAAAATTGTATAAGTTGTATACGCGTATAATTATACAATGCGTGCAGAAATGAAGTGTAAAGCAGATACAGAAAAAAGATGAATTCATAATTGTAAACTTCTGTGTGTATATACAGAAGTACACACATTTGCACAACGCATGGCGTACAAGGTTCTAAACCAATCACAGGGCTCCATTTCAATCGCTGTGATTTTCGCACAGCATGGCGCAGAAGGCGTCGAAAAGTTCGGAACGTTGAACTTTCATGCAATCTGCAGCTGTCTTGTGTAATCTGCAGCCGCTTGTAGCAGAAGATTTTCAATTTTCCAACCTCGAATTTCTCGCGCGTCGCGCCATTTGCTTTGAAAGTGTGGCTCGTTACATCGTTTGTTTTAAAAGTGTTTTCTAGTTTTAAAAGTGAAAGTTATAATAAATTGAAGATAAAAAGTGTAGTACTGGACTCTCTATAAATAATGTTATAAAAGGTATATTAGAGAGTTTATGAATATTCTCCTTTTATATTCATGTAAATACTACAAGAGTCTTGAGTCAATACTGTTTCATAATTAAAGACAGACGAATTTATTTCACATAAAATCACTTACTTTTATAAATATTAGATTAGCTGTCCACGAAAAGCACAGTGTTCACCTGAAGCTAGCCCGCTAATGCCTTGTGCTTATTCATAGTGCAAATGTATGTGTGTGCCCCGCTTAAAGCAGAAACAGAAAAAAGATGAATTCATAATTGTAAACTTCTGTGACGCACGATATTACTCATCTCCCTAATCCCACATAATCGGTATTTTTCTCTTCGCTCGCCATTCTAGCCTTCTCCACCATGTCTATAAACCCTTAAAGTACCTGGAAACAAATAGTTAAATATCTTTGGAACTAATGAACCTAATTTTATAAAATAAAAGTATCAAAGCAATATGGAAAATTTCGAAAAATAGGAAAGGGTCAAACATAATGTATTTCCACATTTTGGAAGGAAAAGTGAGACCTTGCAATTATATCTCAAAATGAATAAAAATAAAAATTTCATTTCATCAGGAATAATTGCAAAATGTAATTAAAAGCCATCTAAGCGGAATTCCCTATTGCACAAAATATAATTCTTTCACGTCAAACGCAATAATAAAAATTTCGGGCAATTCGCAATCACGATGAATTTGCAATCAAAATACAAAAGGCAAATAATTCCATTCTCTCATTCCTGTTATTTACATTTCACCAACCAAAAAAATTGTTTACCTAGCTTAATTCCCCTCTCAAAAAAAAAAAAAAAATTGGCAGCGCATCGACGACGAGCATCGATCAAGATTGATCACGGCAGTTCAGCGAGCTTCTTCACCCGAGTAAGAAGTCTCGAAAAGGATCTCTACCTAGAGACCTCGTAACGCCCGTCCCAGTTAAAAATTACAACGGTACCTCGACGTTACCCCTTACCCTGCTAAAAATTCCGGACAAATTCCGGATTCGCACGGAAATTAATCCGAATATCATCCGGTAGAATCCGAAAGTTGTACGTTGTGATGGATTCCATCAGTCCGGGTTAGATCCGGCTCAGTCCGTATTTTGCACGGTCTGACGAATGCTATCAATCCGGATTGTGTCCGGGTCGTCATCCGGATTCTATCCCGGTGCATTTACAAATTTTCCGGATGAAGTAGAACCAAAAAAGTAATAAATCTGTATATTGTACAGCAGAATCCGAAAGTTGTACGGTCTGACAGATTCGATCAATCCGGATTGTATCCGATCATGTCCGTTTTCTGTGCGGTCTGACGGACCGAATAAATGTTATATAACAAGGTTATATAAGCAGTTTACATTCGAGAAATGCATTCTTCATTTATTTGATGCTCACAAACCTATTTCTATAGCTTAACTTAACGCTACTACATATAATGCACTTCACTAACGCAGAATATCGCACCCTGAGTATATCGATCGAAACGGTCCTTATATACTATCCAAGAAAATTTTCAGCGCTTGTGAGAAATGACCAGAATTATGTCCGGTCAAGTCCGTCCTTTGTACGGTCTGCCTGATGCGATAAATCCGGATTGTGTCCGGTCGAGTACGTGTTTTGAACGGTCTGATGGACGCAATCAATCCGGATTGTGCCCGTTCATGTCCGTGTTTTGTAGGGTCTGTCGGATGTAATGAATCCGGATTGTGTCCGGTCATGACCGTGTATTATATGGTCTGACGGATGCGATTAGTCCGATTTTTGCCCGGTCGTGTTCGACCATGTCCATGTTTTGTGCGGTCTGGCGGATGCGATTAATCCTATGAAGTCCGAAATTGGTACGATTTTTAAGAATGCGATTAATCTGGATCTTATCCGATTAATTCCGAAATTGGCCCGTTCTGACAAATGCGAATAATTTAGATCTTATTCGTCTTTGCCCAATATTTTTCTATAGTTATTCGCGAAAGCAATACACCCTTATCTTATCCGGTATAGCAAACTGAACTAAAAAAATGAAATTCGATACAGTTATAGAGTATTTAATTATAAGTGAGGGAAAACAGGTTGTTAAAAAGTTGTACGTGAAGTCATTTTTGATAACATTTTTAATGCACTTTTAGGAAAGAAATTAGAACACTTTCGAACGAAGTATGTTGAATAGTGAAATATTACGTACAATAATAGCATACAGTTTAGAGAACAGAAAAACAAAAACTATTTGAATCAATTATTATCATTCCCGTCCACTGATCATTCTTCAACATCATCGTCAATTCCATCATCATTCCCATCAACTGCTTCTTCTTTCCAAGACAGCCGTAGATTCACTTTCTTGAACAAATTAATTTTCTATCGGAACCATATAGTTATCTTCGTCCTTGTTCAAAAGATCATTAGCTTTCTCATCATTTCCCGTGTTACTATTCACGTCCTTATCGGAATTCTCATTATTTTTGTTTGTTTTCGAAGTTTCATTATCGCTTTTATGGTTTTTTTTTCTGACGCCCTACCCCAAAAAGGAAAGCGGATACATTTTGGATAGAATTGGACTGCTTCCGGAGTCAATGTTTTTGACCGGAATAATTCCGTATTTAAGCGAACGATTTTCCGATTTCATTTGCATTTCACGATATTACAACTTAAACCAGCGGATTAATTTTGAATAGAATCGGATTGTTTCCGGAGTCGCCGTTTTGGACTAGACGAATATCGGATTTAAGCGGATGATTTTCCGTTTTCACTTCAATTTCACCGAATAACAACTAAAACCTGCGGATTAATTTCGGATAGAATCAGACTATTTCCGGAGTTGATGTTTTAGACCGGACAGATTTCGTATTTAGTCGGACGATTTTCCGTTTTCACTTTAATTTCACCGAATGGCAACTTGAACCTGTGGATTAATTTCGGATAGAATCGGACTGCTTCCGAAGTACATGTTTTTAATCGGAAGAATTTCGGATTTAAGCGGACGATTTTCCGTTTTCACTTCAATTTCACCAAATGACAACTAAAGCCTGCAGATTAATTTCGGATAGAATCGGACTATTTTCGGAGTTGATGTTTTAGACTGGACAGATTTCCGATTTAATCAGACGATTTTCCGTTTTTACTTTAATTTCACCGAATGAGAACTTGAACCTGTGGATTAATTTCGGATAGAATCGGACTGCTTCCGGAGTATATGTTTTTTACCGGAAGAATTTCGGATTTAAGCGGACGATTTTCCGTTTTCACTTCAATTTCACCGAATGACAACTAAAACCTGCGGCTTAATTTCGGATAGAATCGGACGGTTTGCTCCCCGGGATTGAAATTGTTAGACCAGTGAAGGCCAATATTAAAAGAGGGGTAGATATGTAAAAAGTTAATAACTTCTGACGAGGGCGCATTTGAAACGGAGAAATGATAAAGGACGTAAAAGGATTTGTTGCCCTTTTTTAACGGAGTGCAAATCGAACTTCAAAATTTCAAGGAATCCTGTTCAAAAGCGTTGTATTTGAATTTGAAAACAGAAATACAAAGGTTATAAAGGAGTATAAGAGAGTGTTCCTTTGTGCCTGGCTTAAAGGGGCCACTGGAATTTTTCTTTGTGAAAACAAATACGCGAATAGGTGGAAATTAAGGTGCTCGTTTCGCAAGCGCGAGTTGCAGAATGTGTGCGTGCGAGTCCCTTTAAGAACTAGAGTTGTCCTGGGTTAAGGACAACGAAACAAGTGAAAAAAAGGTTATATTTCGGCCCGAAAGAGAAGTATGCCCTCCGAAAATAAAGTTTTGGACTGCCATCCCCCCTTTCGGTACTTTTAACAATTAAAGTGTACTACGACCATGTTGAACGCATAGTAGAGACCTCAAACTCTTACCAGATGGCAACACAGGTCCTAATTTAAACGCGATCCTATTCAAATATTAGTCTGAAGTTGATTTTGGGGTCGATCTGACCCCAAGTAAGTGATTAGGGTTAATGAAAAAAATTGAGTTTATTATCTTTTGGAACGTCAACCTATGTATTGCTAATGTCACTAGAATAAAAATAAGAAACATAAAGTAAGCAAGAAAAGAATTGCCACTGACCGATCCACAGGTTATACCCCCTTAGATGAGGGGAATTGCATGCAAGATCGCCCACAAAATAAAAAATTCATTAGAAAGGATTTTGAAATGACATCTTATAACAGGATGGCAGTAGCCTCCGCAACTTAACCGTAAGGCAAGAAGGGATTACTAATCAAGAAAAAAATACTGACCAGCCCTATATAAAAGGACCATTTGAACCGGATGAAAAAAAAATAAATCCGGTTAAGTTCTGTTATTGTCACGGTTACAGCGAACTAAAACTCATTGATTTTATTTTTATATGTATTCGGCTTCGTTCGGAATTCCATGTAGATACTTCAATGGTGTCAGTTTTGAATGCCGAACTGATTTATCAGGTGGTTGTCATCTATTCGGCTCAGTTCGGAACTTCAAGTAACATTGGAATGGTTTCAGTTTGGAATGCCGAACTGGTTTGTCAGGTAGTCTTGATCTATTCGGCTCAGTTCAGAAATCCAAGTACGCACTGGAATGGTTTCAGTTTGGAATGCCCCTACTGGTTATTAGGCGGTCGCGATCTATTCAGCTCAGTTCGGAATTCCAAGTAGACACTGTAGTGGTTTCAGTCCGCAATACCGAACTGATTGTTGGACGGCTGTGATATATTCGGCTCAGTTCGGAAGTCCAAGGAGACACTGGAATGGTTTCAGTTTGAAATGCCAAACTGGTTATTACGTGGTCGCGATCTATATGGCTCAGTTCGGAATTCCAAGTAGACAATGCAGTGGTTACAGTCCGCAATACCAATCTGATTGTTAGACGGCTGTGATCTATTCGGCTCAGTTCGGAAGTCCAAGTAGGCACTGGAATGGTTTTAGTTTGGAATGCCGAACTGATTATTAGGCGGTCGCGATCTATTCGGCTCGGTTCGGAATTCCAAGTAGACACGGCAGTGGTTTCAGTCCGCAATACCGAACTGATTGTTAGACGGCTGTGATCTATTCGGCTCAGTTCGGAATTCCCAGTAGACTCTGCAATGGTTTCAGTTTGGAATTCCGAACTGTTTGTCAGGCGATCGCGATCTATTCGGCTCAGTTCGGAAATACAAGTCGATACTGCATTGATTTAATTTGAAATACCGAACTGGTTGATAGGTGCTTGTGATCTATTCGGCTCAGTTCGGAAATCCAAGTAGACACTGGAATGGTTTCAATTTGGAATACGGAACTGGCTGATAAGTGCTTGTGATCTATGAGGCTCAGTTTGGAATTCCAAGCAGACAATGGAATGGTTTCAATTTGGAATGCCGAACCGGTTGTCAAGCTGCCGTGATCTATTCGGCTCAGTCCGGAATTCCAAATAGACACTGGAATGGTTGCAATTTGGAATACCGAACTGGCTGATAAGGGCTTGTGATCTATTAGGCTCAGTTCGGAATTCCATGTAGATACTGCAATGGTTTCAATTCGGAATACTGAATTAATTTTTAGACTGTTGTGATCTATTCGGCTCAATGCTGAATTCCAAATGGACAATGGAATGGTTTCAATTTAGTTCGTGAAGTCGATTTGGCACTCCGAACATATTCCGATAGACTTTCGTGGTGGATTCGTTTCAGTTTTAAATACTGAGTAGGCGACGGACGCCATGGTCGTCGAAAATTATACTAATATAAAACAATTCAACTAAGTAAAAGATAAAATTCTTAGGTACATGACTGCAAAAAAAACTGATGTGAATTTTTTTGTTAACATATTTTATTTAGTAGGTACGAATAGTCCTCTTTTGCCCCACAAGACAATAGTTTGTTTGTCTTATTCAAACATAAAGAATCACATAAAGAAACATAAAGAAAACGTATAATACTCTGGCCTGTGGCCTTCTGGAAGTAACTGGACAATATATTTCCTTTTCTTACACGCTACGCAATATCACGTACATTGAGCACTCTTTAGAGCTTTTGTGTTTTTTCTTTCCCTTTAAATTACAATTGTAATTTCGATTCAAGATTAAATGCACCCCTGACGAACGATATAATCAATCTTAAGTATAAAATATAAACTGTTTTTCTACTTTGCGGAAGCGCTGCAATCGACAAAATGGCAAGAAAACTGTGAAAGTCTTTGTAAAGAAATGTGAAAATAGTCACAGTTATTTACTTCCCATGAGCCTCAACGGTCAAAATTTATATTTCTAATTCTAACTTAAATTAAAACTTTTAAAAGTAATAAAAAAGAGAATTCATTTTACCAGAATTTCAAGCAGAAAAGTATGAAAGCACTGAAAAAGCTGGAAAAGGGCAAGTTAATACAAAGAAATCAGAAATGCAAGTAGTGAAACGTCCAGAGCCAGCAGTATTAAACATGTTAAATTTAAAAGAAAGAATAATTGTTTGAAAAATTTGCCGATTTCAATTTTTGAATGTTTTTTGACAATCAACCAAATTTAATTTTCTGTTTATGTCCCGGTTCAAAATTGTGAAAGTTAGGTTAGGAAAAGTAAACTTTTGAGATTGAAGTGAAGTAAATAACCTTGACTATTTGAAACTTTAGCAATTGAAACGCTACCGCGGAGTAGAACAAGTTTTTGAATAAATAATAACTCTAGAACTCCATGAACACAGAACATGTGCTAATTCAATGTTCTTTTTGCCGATGAGGCTTCAATTTACAAATTTTCAACACTTGAGACAAAAAAGAAAAACAAAAAGAAAACAAAAGTAAGAAAGTAAAAGGGAGTAGACCGAGGGGTTAATTACTCCTGCAATCTGGTATACACTTTCTGCAATCTTATGCAACCCCATGCAATCTTTTATAATACCTTTTAATCCCCCTTCAAAACAAATATTATTTCAGATAACGATTCCACAGATTCTAACGAATTTTAAGGTGTTCACGAAGCATTTCAAGCGATTTTTAAGATTTCTAAGGATTCTTAACAGGGCCGTAGCTAGAATTAAACTTAAGGTAGGGCATCGGTGGTTAAAGGTAGGGCATCGTTGGTTAAAGGTAGGGCGGAAGTAAAAATCGTACTTGATCTGATCTGGACAATTGTATTTTTTAAGGTAGGGCATTGGTATTTTAAGGTAGGGCATTGCCCCACAATGCCCCCCTTAGCTACGGCCATGATTCTCAAGTTTTTTCTATGAAACTTTCATGAATAAGTTTAACTCAATTCATATTCAACAATTCAAGGAGAGAATATTAAGATTTATAGGACCTCCAATTATTTGAGAGATTTTCGGGGATTTCACCAATTTTAATGGATTTCAAGAGATATCAGATTTGTATGGGTTTAAAAATATTTTTAATCTTACCAAGGTATTGCAATTACATTTTAAGATATTTTAAAGATATTAAGGGAATTCGCAGAGTTATATGAGATTATAAGTGGTCCTTTGCAGTCACATGGAATCTTGCGATGTAGTGGAGTACCAAAAATCCGAGTAATTAACCCCTCGGGGCAGACAGAAGTAAGATTGTTAATAAAACACCCGTTTACTGTACAAAAAAATCTCATTTCAAAGAATATGCCTCCACGTTGCAGGATATTGTACAATGGTTTGAAACGTTAAATGCACAATATAGAATTATTAATTAGCTTGCGACCTTCTGCAAGTGACTGGATATATCATATTTTTCTTTGTCTCAAACGCTGCGCAATATCACATACATTGATGAGTCTTTTGTTATTAAAGAAGGTTTTTGGTTTCAAAAGTTTCAAGTCTTTTTCCCTGTAATCACTATTTTTGAAAAATATATCTTTAGCAATATTGCTAATGAGTAATATGTATTAAAGATGTTCCAATGCAGGGTGGCCGTTTTGAGCTAGAAAAAAAAATTTCCGTTCATTTCCCGATTAATTCCTGGTCATCAAACATTTATCCTGGCCTTTAAAGAAATAATTCATGATGAACAATAAATAAAAATTTAAAAACATTTTACAGCATCCTATCCAAATCAGATAGGTTCTACACTTCAAGTCGCAGAATACCTCGAAAAATAAAAATATATTGTTTTTGAAGTTTTAGGAGAAACGTATTTTTCTGATTTGAGAAAACAATATTTCTTCAAAGTTATTAGTATCTCAATTTTGATGTTTTTTCCAAAAAGATACACATTTTCGATTTGATGGCAGAGGATGAAGGGATGGCGGGCCTAATTACCAGATTAGAGAAATACTTAGATGGAAAAAAGTTGAATTTAAATGTAGAAAAGACAAAGATAATGAGGTTTAGAAAAGGAGGGGAAGAAAAAAAGAATGGACGGGAAGATGGAAGGGAGAAAAATTAGAATAAGTAAGAGATTTTAAGTATTTGGGATATACCTTGCAAGCAAATGGAGATTATAGAACTCATATAAGAGAAAGGATGAAAAAAGCAGCAGGGGTAATGAAACAGATATGGGGAATAGAAAAAAGAAGATTAAACAAAAATTGGAGAAGGAGAATGTGGTTATTTGATACGCTGGTATGGCCGGTATTAGGTTATGGAGCAGAGATATGGGGATGGAAAAAAGGAAAGAGATGGAAAGTTTACAAGAAAGGTATATAAGGTGGACGCTAGGGGTAGACTGGAGGACACCGGGATATATGGTGAGAGAAGAAGCGCAAAGGGATAAATTAAGTACTAGAGCAGGAAAGAGGGCATGGAATTCTGAAACGAAGCTGAGGGAGGGAAAGGGAGGGGAGTTAGCGAGAAGGTGTGTGATGGAGGTAGAAGAAAGGAGAGGGAGGGCGATTGAATTATCGAGATGGGAGGAAGAAAGGAGGGAGTTCTTTAAGGCTAGAGATATAGAAGATGGGACTGGAGTCAACTATGAAGAAGTGGAGAAAGGGAGAGAGAAAGACAATTAATAGAAAGATGGGGGATGATTGAGGAATCAAAATATAATATATGGTATAAGATGATAAAAAAGGAAGGAGTACCAAAGTATTTAGAAAAGGGATGGGGAGAGAAAAGATGGACAAGAATAGCAAGATTTAGACTGGGAAACGAGGTAAGGGCAAGTATATATTGGGAAAAGAAAGATAACAGGAAGTGCAGAATATGTGAATGGGAAGAGGAAACATGGGAGCATGCATGGGAAGGATGTAGGAGAGCAATGGAAGATAAAGGAACCTGGCAAGAGAATGTGGTAAAGATTCTAGTGGAGAATGGTTTGGGGGAAGAGTGGATGAAGGAGTTAGAGGATGCTAGGGGAGCAATTGAAAAAGAATGAAAGAATGGATGCAAAAAATGGTAAAATGGAGGTACAAGAGAAGTGAAAGAAAAAGGAAACGAAAGTCGCTTAAATAAGAAGCGTAAAGATTTGTAAGTAATGATTATATAATAGCATAAGTAAATTAAGATGCGTTTGCGTTACCGCTCTCTCTCTCTCTCTCGCTTGCACTCTCGCTTTCGATCACTCGCAAAAAAAATTCGAATTCTATTCACAGTCGTTAAGAAGCTTCAAAACTTAATTTCAAAAGCTTCAAAAATCTTAGATTTTGTTAAAAAAAATTTTGGAATTTTACTGATTTTAAATTATTGTAAATTTTTGTTTAAATCTTCTAAATGTCTTTAACATGATTCAATTTTTTTTTAATCCTGCAAAATTATCAAAATTACTTTAAAATCTTAAACATTTCTTTTACAGTTTTGGAAATATTTTGAAATCTTTTCTAATATTCTCTTGAACCTAATTTAAAGAAATAAAAAGCAGTATCAATTTTCCTAGGAATCTCAATAACATTTTTTTATTATTTTTAGAATCCTTGAAAAGCTTTTGAATTTTTTTTCGGATTCTTTAAAAAAACGAAATTTTCTTTACATTATATTTGATATTTTCAAAACTTTTTAACTTACTCAAACTTTTTCTAAATTAATAATTGTTTCATTTGTATTTATTCATCAAAATATGTTTTTAAATATTTTTGTGTATTCTCTTCAAATTATTTTTTTCAAATGAAAAATAATTAAAAAAATTTTAACGAATCTTGACAGAATTTGGTGACCTCAAAAAATTTTAAGATCCTCAAAAAGATTCCAAATTTTATTTTGAAATCTTCAGAATTCAACATTTCGTATAAAATTTGTTAAAATCGTTTCAAGTTTCGAATTAAGTTTGAATGATTCAAAATGTAGAATCATTATAAATTGTATAAAATTCAATTGCTGGTCATTTCCCGGTTTTCCACGGTCACGAAAAACTCTCGGTTTCCCGGTCCAGCGGCCACCCTGCAATGGTGCACCTGTATATATGAAAATACAGAAAGAACGATCAAATCAGTCTTAAGTATAGAATTTAGAAATTTCCTATTCTTCTGCACAACAAAACAAATAACTAAAATATGACAGACGGAGGTTTTTCTGCCCCCCCCCCCCCCCCCCCGCATCGGCTGACATTTTCTTAACCTTCGGTCCCACCACCTATTTTTTCGATCGAGATCCCTACACTGGGTCAATTTGACCCTCGCACTTTTTGATCGCGTACCATTTTATACTAATACGTCCGATTGAATTGACAAAATTCTCAGATATACTATGACCAATGTAAAATGCATTGGTATATTCAAAAAATAATTTTATAATGAATTGCATATAAAAAAAATTCCCGAAAAAAAAATTGAAAAAAATTTTTTACTGAAAAATTCATAACTTTTTTAATTTTCATAATATTAAGCTGAAAATTCAGGTGTACGTTATATACACAACCAAAGTTGATGCATGGGTCAATTTGACCCAGAAGTGGGACCGAGGGTTAAATCAACGCACTATTAATGGCTGTCATTCTTTGGTTGAGGTATCGGTAATACCCCTGGTTACTCTTATAAAAAGAAATTCCAATTTCGATGAAATGCTTCGAGCCCCAAAGTATAATAAATACTATCAAGAGAGGTTATATCAACTTGTGCCTGGAAAAATTAAGGGATTTTCCTGATTTTTTTCTAGCAAGGTTAATAAAATTTTATTGCAATATGGCATAGTTATCCACAGTGATCATAGTCGCCGCAAGTATGCATGTATGTATGGATACCATTAAGCCATTTCCCTTTCGGGGTAGGCGTGATAAAAAAATGTGTTTTGGGGCAACCGGCCATATTTCCCTCAGTTGTCAATATTTTCTCATTGAAAAATGTATACAAGTACCTGTAAACATATACTTATCGATGCTATGTAGTGTATTTGAAGAATAATGATCAAAATCTTATTTCCCGAGAACAAGCAGATATAACCCCTCAAATACTGTAAAACATTTTCAACGCATAAAACATTCTCAACACACATTGACCTGATCATGTTCGCTCTCTCCATTGCCATCGCCCTCTCCTTCACCATCTTCCTCGTCCGGTTCGTCACCATCTCCTTGAACCTCGTCTCATCCGCCCTGTCCAACTGGATGCGAATTTGCTGGCAATTCATCTGAAAATAAGAAGCCCACAACGTTTTATCAACAACTTTCAAAAATCAATATTTGAAAATACAAAACAAAATTCATTTAAAAATAACGTAAAAAGTAAAAAATGACTGAATGTCTGAAGTATGTCATTTTTTACTTTTTACGTTATTTTCAAGTAATTATTTACTCAGACGCATAACATCGCACTACCATCGATTAATAAAAAAAAAATAAATAAAAAAAGTAAAATAAAATTCAGTAATGTACGCTTTCAATAGTACAGACTCACAAAAAAATGAAAGTAGCATATTTAGTTAATCAGACCCCCATACCTATATGTTTTTGGGGTCACTGAATCCGAATCTGACACTCATTATACTGTGCATAATTTTTGGTTTCCGGAAATAATAAGATATGAGACTGGAAATTATTTCACCTTTTTAGCATTTAAGATAACACATGCTTTGCTAGTAAAGACTTGTACATATAAATATTTATACATACATATTTGACATTTATGAAAGATGTTTCTAAACCTGGGAATTAAATTTTTCAACAAAATAGTTCATTTTTTAACATAAAAAGATGAGATCTCAATAAAAAAAGTATAATAGTATTTCAGAGAAAACAGATGAAATTTTTATTTTTAAAAATTTTGAAGCAAAAAGACGAATTTTGAACGAATAAATATTTTTCAGTCAAAAAAGAAAAAAGTTTATTGGAATTGTTCAACCTTCAGACCAAAAGTCGAATTTCCTGTACGAAAATTGAATTTTCAACCACAAAATATGAATTTCCAGTAACAAAATTTCAGCTAAAAAAATGAATTACAACAAAAAAAATAAAAATTAAGAAGTTTGCAACGTTATATATGTATGTATGTATGTATGTATATTTGAACTCTCCCTTTTACGGGTTCGAGGGCCTCCGCTCCCTGTACATATGTTTACATTTCATCCTTAGTCTAACTTACTCGCTACTTATTTTCTAATGCATCGCCTTATATAATAACAATAATCTTAGTACTACTCTTCTTAAACTACAGACAATGAGCGACCTTCCCGGGCTTCCGTTTTCTCTTACCATCAAATTCATTTAGACCGGTTTGAAAATTTACTCGTTAGTTTCCTTTAAACAGGATTACCCGTTTGGCTCTGCCCTGATCCCTTGCTTTCTCTTATTTCTTCCAGTTTTTTCATCCACATCACTCCCTGTCCATTACCATCCAAAATCCATCTTACACATTCATCCACACTCAACTGTCCATCTTCCTCTCCTGTACACCTCTCTAACACATGTGCCCATGACTCCACTTCGTACCCACATACTCTGCACAGATTGTCCTCTTCATCCATCCAATATCTACAAGCTCTCACTCCTTCTCCCATTCTAAACCGTATCACCCTATTCCATTTGTCTTCCTTTTTCATCTTTCGCAAATATTCTGGTTCCGTCACCCCTTTGACCATCATGTACCATCTATTGTACTTCGAATCCATAATCTTTCTCCATCTCTCTTCTCCTTGTCTTACTAATAGCTCTAATTCAATGTTCTGCCAATCCAGAACCCCTTCCTGTATATCACAAACACTCCTCATTTTTTTCCTTTCTTCCTCCCATTTTGAATTTCCCAAATTGCCTCTCGTCTCGTTGTTCCGAACTTCGTCCAAGCATACTTGTGCTATTCTGCTCCCCTCTCCCCTTTTCAGCTTCTCTTCAAACCTCCAGACTCTCTTAATTTGTCTAGTTACCATTTTTTCCCTTCCTAGTTCTTCCCTTATCATGTATTCTGGACAACTCCAACTAACCCCAATTACCCATCTCATAAATCTCTCATGTATGCTTTCCACTTTCCTAAGTTCCTTCCATCCCCAAACCTCCACTCCATAACACAACACCGCCCAAACCAACGCATCAAACAACCAAACCCTCATTCTCCAATCGTCCTTGAACCTTCTCTTTCCTATACCCCATACTTGGCCCATTACTTTACTCGCACTTTCGATTCTTTTCCTCACCTGCAAATCGTTTCCCCCTCCTGACTCAAACCAAAAACCTAGGTAACAGAACTCCTCCACAATTTCCACTGTTTGTCCGTTCATCTTCCAAACGTAACCTATTTTGGTCTTTTTATTTCTGAAGCACATCACCTTGGTCTTACCTACGTTCACCGTCAGTTCTTTTGTTCCCACGTACTCTTCGAAAATTCTTATCATTAGGTTCATCCCCTTCTCATCGTCTGCTATTAGAACTACGTCGTCCGCGTATTCTAGGGAGTAGAGTTTGCTATTACCCAGGATCGTCCCCCCTTTCCCTTTCTCCTTTAGCTTCTCCTCTAGGTCTGCCAGCAGCAAATTAAAAAGTAGTGGACTCAACGGGCACCCTTGCCTTAGACCTCTTCCTGTCCAGGAAACCTCCCCTTTTTCCCCGCGTATCTTCACCCTAATCCTGGTTTTAGTAAAAATTTCCTTTATCCTCTCCACCAGCCCTTCTTCTATTCCCCTCTCTTTCATTGCCTGCCATAGCACTTTTCTATTCACTGAGTCAAAAGCTGCTTTGAAATCTACAAACAAAGCGACTAATTTCCCTCTTTTTCTCCCTAAGTTTCTGTTAACCAAGTAGTTGAGTACGTAAATGTTGTCTATTGTCCCCATCCCTTTTCTAAATCCCGTCTGGTTGTGTGGGATACTTTGCTTCTCTTCTATCTGGTTCTCTAACCTTTTTCTTAGAATTTCTGTGTATATTTTATAGCCCCCTTGCATGAGAGTGATCCCTCTGTACTCTTCTACCTTCTTACCCTCCCCTTTCTTAACAAGCGGTACTACCAGCCCTGTCATCCACTCCTCCGGCCACCCTTCTCCTTTCCAGACCTTGTTGCATATCCTCCACATCACTTCCCTAATCCCTTCTCCTCCATACTTTATCGCTTCGTTCTCTATACCATCCTCTCCTGTGGCCTTGTTTCTTTTCAGTCTATCTATCGCCTCATTCACTTCTTCTCTTGTTATTTCGTTCGCTTCCTCCATTTCTCCCTGGACTGTCTTTCTATTTTCCCCTTTGATCCTATTTTGTTCTCCCCCTAGCAGACCCTTAAAATAATCCGTCCATTCATCCATTTCTATTTCTTCATTCACGCCCTTCCTTCCTCCTCTTTCCCTGTTTATCACATCCCAGACCCTACCTTCTTTGATTGCTTTTTCTACTTCTTCCTTGTATTTCTCGTTCCCCCTTTGCTTTTTCCCTTCTAGCATCTTCTCATGTTCTCTTTTTCTCCTGTTGTACTCCGCCTTCTCTATTTCTCCTTTCCTCCATTTTCTTACAGACTCTTTCATTCTCCCCTTACTCTCCCTGCATTCCTCGTCCCACCAGCCTCTCTTTCCCTCTTCTCTTCCTTCTTTTGTACCTATCTCATCCTTCACCTTCTCAATCGACCCTTTCAACCTTTTAATTAACGAGTCTACTCCCTCCTCCTTTTCATATCTAACATTCTCCTTTTCCATCTTCTGTTCAAACACTTTTAATTTATCCACCCCCCAGACTCCCATTTTCGTATTCCTTCCCCCCCCCCTCTTTCCTTTCTCCCTCTGCCACGCTTATGGACGCCACCTTTCAGTGTAGCTATTACTGGGAAGTGTTCTGACCCTATCTCATTTCCTACATTCATACTGCATATCATATTACTCATTCTTTCTTCTGCCAAGATGTAGTCTATTATTGTTTCTCCCTTACCTATAAATGTAATCTCTCCTTTCTCATCTCCTTTCATGTTGCCATTACATATAAACCATCCGGTTTCTCCTATTATGTCTAGTAACCTCCTCCCCTCCCGGTCTATCTCCCTATGTTTGGACCTCCTTATATATGCCTCCTTTTTTCATCCCAAGTCCCTCCCCCTTGCTCGCCAGTCCAGGCATTTAAGTCACCTCCTATCAAAACCAATTCTTCCTTCTTTTCCTCCATCCACCTCCTTATTACTCTCCAACCTTCCTCTTCCCCTCTTCTTCTATATACACAAACCACCACTATTTTGACTTTCCCTATTATAATCCTTCTTACCATTGTTCCCTCCTTTTCTTCCCTGTCCTGCTCTGTTTTACCTTTTACTGCCAATTCTTTTCTCACCCCTGATACCATGCCGCCCATTTCTCTACCTTTAACGTGTTCCTTTCTTGCTTCTTGTATTGTCCACACATAACCTTTAGGTAACAACCTTTTCATCCCCTTCCAATCCTTCTCATCCGCCCAGGTTTCACTCATCATAATCACATCTTACTTTTCTAACTCCCGCCAGAAACCTTAATTCTTGTTCTTCAAGCCTGACACATTCCAGAAAGCTATTTTTACTTTTTTCTCCTCCCTTCCCTCCCCTATCCTCCTTACTTCTCTTCCGCCTTTCTTTTTGGAAACCCCTCTGTTTGCTCTCTAGCCTCTTTTGTATCTTCCTTTCTTCTACCTTTCTCAACTCTTTTTTCCTTATTTCTTCTACTTCCTCGTCCCAGACCCACTCCTCCCCATTCATCCACAGTCTGTCTAGCCCTATCCATGCCATGCATCCCTTTTTCCTCTCTATCCATGCTCTCTGTTCTATTTGCCATCTCCTTTTCCTCTCCCTCTAAGTCAAATCCTCTTCAATTCTCTCCCTTCTTCCTTTCAATAATTTTTTGTTCTCCATAGTTTTCTTTTTCTCCTCCTCACTCCCTACTTTTACTACAAACATTCCTTCTTTTCCTTCCTTCGTCATTCCTAATCTCTTAACTCCTTCTACCCTCACCCGCATTCCAATATCTCTCAGCAGATTTTTGATTTCAGTTTCCCCTGTTTCACTCTCTATTTTCAATCCCTTGACTACTATGTTATTTTTTCTCTTCGCCCTTTCTTCCCCTTCCAACCTTCTTTCAATCTCACTCAGTCTCTTCTTCAATCTTTCATTCTCATTTTGCACGTTATCACTCCCTTCTACTTTTCCCGCACTTTCTCTTCCCTTCCCCATATGCTCATTCCTAACTTCTAATTTGCTTACCCGTTCTTCCAGTTGTTTTATCTCCCTATTTGTCTGTTCGTCAATCTCTCTCTGTCTATTCTCTATGGCCTCTAGTTTACCCCATACCTTGTCAGTTCCTAATGGTGTTTTCATACCTCTGCTTGTCAGCAGTGGCAGGCAGCCTACCTGTGAAAAGTTCTCAAGAGTAAAAGAGAGGGACCATTCTCTATCTCTTTCACTCTTGTCGACTTTCGGCAGGTAGGCTGCCTGCCACTGCCAGCTTTCGAGGTATGAAGGTGCAGTCCCATGTTGGCAGAAAACGTCGGCGTAAAGGAGAAACTTATAAGAGTGAAAGAGACGGACAGATCTATTTGTCCCTTTTACTCTCATAAGTTTCTGCTTTACGCCACGAACAGATCTGTGTACAACCCGAACATGGATCTTTCCTCCGGTCGGCTATCCTGGCCATATTTCGGCTCATTTCGGAAGTTTCGTTCGCACATGCGCTTTCACAGTCAAGTTGTGCTCATTTAATCCTAACATGGAAGAGTTTCAAGCCTGTGCTGTTACTTTTTCAAATAAATGTAACTTAATTCGAGATCTTAAAAATGTGCACAATATTATACCAGAGACGAGAAAGAAAAAATGTGGATGTGAAATGTGCGAGAAGCTGTTTTCTACTCGTAAAACTTTAATGAAAGATATCAAATTATTTCTTTCATCGAAAGTATTGAAAGTATTGAATTATTCGACGAAATTCAATTTTGTACACATACAAAGTAAAGCACGGCTAAAAAAGTTTAAGAATTGAATAAAAAATATATAATAATATTTCATGCAATATTATTTCAAGTAATATTAATTGATATTAGTTTAATATTATAATTTTCTAGGCAGTATGCAAAAAAGCCCAATTAAAAGTCCTCTATAAGATACAAAAACTATTTTTTTATTACCTCTATTGTACAAAGACCGCTAATTTTTTTTTTCTGACATGATTAGTGTAGATTTTTAGTCTGTCAGCACGATAACTTTCGAAAGAATTGGCCTTTGGTATACTCTTTTAGTGTCCTGATCTGAAGGTCAAGTTCGTTAGCCAGCCATTTTGGATGAAAATTCAAAAAGTTAGAGCATTTTCAAAATTTTTGAGATCCCCTTTTTTCAATTTTTAAGAATTCCATTCACGGCTATTCGTAGTATTCAAGAAGACAAACAATTTTACCAGAGTTATAGCATTTACAAAATTCAAAAAAACAAACGAAAATTAAAATTTTAAGCCAAACAGCGCACGATATGAAAAAAAGTCAAGAAGAGCAAAACATTGATTTTTGAACAGACTTAAGGATTGTCAAAACAACTTTTTGAATTTTCTCAAAAAATCGAAAATTCACATTTTGATCGCACAAAAAAAATAATGAAAAATTAAAAAATTCCATTTTTCGGTCAAAGTATACAAGATACAAAAAAAAATCGACAAAAATTGTGCATTCGGAAAATATCTACAAATTTGTTAATCATCACTTTTTGATAGGACGCGTACTTTTTATTTATTATTTTTATTATTATACCATTAAGCCATTTCCCTTTCGGGGTAGGCGTGACTTGCTCGGTTGGAAAGTAGTGGGATAGGTATATAGGTGTGAGGTAGGTCGTTATATGGTATAGGGTAGATAGGTATAAAGGTATATGTGTTATGGTATAGATATTTTAGATTGATCTGGAGTTTTCGTGTTATTTATTCAAATAACACGTTCACTCCGCAACACTGCTCCGACCCAGGTTGTTGATCAATCTCTCTAGCGATCACCCCAAGTGAGGAGCCTCACAGAATTGTTATGTATGGTTCCCCACTTGGGCCCATTAGTATCCAAGGTCTTTGTTTCCGGCATCATTCACTCTATTGTCACTCTGCTTATAAACTATTTGTCGCCACATATTTCTGTCCTGGCATACTACTCTAGCTTCATTTAAGTCCATGCATTTCTTCATGCAAGCTCTTCTGTTCCTATGACTTCTTATGTCTCTTCGGATCAATGTCTCATTTACAGATTCTAACCATTCTTTCGGCGGTCTACCTCTGGGCATTCTGCCATTTACTTTACCTTTATATACTTGCTTCGTCAGTCGTTCATTTTTCATTCTTTCAAGATGTCCGAACCATCTTAACTGATTTCTTTCCCATATGTCAACTAGCGTGTCTCCTGTACCACATTCTTTGAGGATTATCTCGTTTCGGACTTTGTCCATCAGTGTTTTTCCGCATATTATGCGCAGAGGTTTCATGCCGATCGCGTTGATTTTACTCCTGTCCTTTTCTTGACAGGTCCATGCCTCGCTACCGTATAGTACAGTTGGTACGAATATGGAATTATGTATGGCCATTTTAGCTTTTTTTGATATGTTTTTATTCGTGAGGATGGATCCTGCTCTACCGATAACCTGCTTACCCTTATTTATGCGCCTATAAAAAGCAGCAGATATAAAAAAATTAAATTTTTGGATGAAGGACACAAGCTACGAAAAAAATAATAAGACGAAAGTTGTTCACAAAAAAACATACAAAATTGTTATTGATTATTTGTTACAATGCGTGGTTTTTTTATTCGTAAAAAACATTGAAAATGAAAAAATTCAATTTTTGGACAAACCACACAAACTGAAAAAAAAGAAAGAACAAAAGTTGTTCAACCAACAAAGATCTACAAAGTCGTTATCAATTCTCATTATAAAAATATATTAAGAATAAAAAAAAAATGCCTTTTGGGAAAAAGGACACCAGCTACAATAACATTTTATTTAACAAAATTTTTCGCCTAAATTGTATCGATAACTTTGCTTAAAACCACTTCACGCGAGGATGCGTATTTTTGGTTTAAATCGTGAAAAATATTTTCCACGATTTTAAGAAAAATATAATTCTTAAACAAATAATAATTGCTTGAATAATTAAAAATTATCCACAAAATACTTGGAAACTCGTCACTTGACAATTAAAAATAATACTTGTTAAAAACATTCAAAGAATACCGTTTTTAGTATGAATTTCACGAAGGAATAGTAAGGAGTGGTTTCACCCTATGTGCTTGGCGAGCAGAGGTGGGACAATTAAGTGACGTCCAAGAATTCGTTAATGCTTGCTACGAATGAAAACTTGTATGCTGCCCCGTGCACATGCGCAGAGCTGTTTTCGCACTCACGTGTTATGCCCACTCCCCTATGTTATATTTTGACACATATTTTGTTATAGTTTGTGTTCTTATTTTGTTGGGTGTATATCACGTTCCTGAATTAAAAACGAGAAGGAAACTGTCATCAAAAATACGTACAGGATCTAGAAAGTGTAAGTACTACAATAACATTATTATAATCATTCATGGATTCCGTAAGTAAGGGATAAAGTTAATTTCAGTGAACAAAATATTGTAGGTTATTATGTTCAAAACACAAGTTTAAAACTTCAAACACGTGTTGACATCGTTGGCATGGCAACCGCCTATGCGCATGTGCACGGGGCAGCATACAAGTTTTCATTCGTGACAAGCATTAAAGAATTCTTGGACGTCGCTTGTTCCACTCCCCACGTACAGGGATACTACTCCTTACTATTTCTTCGTGATGAATTTAATAGAAAACTGCTATTTTGCAGTTTTTGGTCACTTTCCAAGCACAATGACAATGGCTTGAAAGGGGGGTGGGGAGTCAAAATTAAAACTTACTGGGTGGAAATTATTCTTTGAACAAGCGTTAAGAGGTTTTATTACTTTAATTCACAAAAAGTTAATAACGAGTAGCTCTTTTTGTCAATTTTTTTGAAAATCAAGCTTTGTCCATTTAAAACACCATGTTAATTTCAAAGGCTCGGGGGCACGGGTTAACTTTGACAAAAAAAGGAAACAAGAAAAATGTTGAGTTGATAAACTGTAAATATAAATTAAGTATTTATTTTTAAAATTGAACTATAGTTTGACTTTTAACAATAGAATAATCATGAAATTGATTTTATAAAATGATTATGAATCTGTTCATAATTAAATAATTTATAGATTTTTACGTCAAAAATTGAACTATTTCAATTCGAAAGCCTCAGTAATTAATAAAATCTTTGCATCCGATTGAAACTTCAAAATCTTTTTAAATTTTCAACAACATTTTGACTAATATATTCATAATTTAATGCTTTTATTCAATTTCAAATCCATTCAAATATTATTGCATTCTACAATACTCCATTTTTTAAACATTCAGTTTGAAAATTTTTAATTGAAAAATTTTTGTCTCAATATTTAACATTCGAATTTCAGGGTGCTGAAGGTAAACTTTAAAATTTGCATTGTTTCATTTTTTTTTTAAATTTTTAATTTTTAAATGACATTTTTGAATTCAGGTTTTTCATGAAAGACCTTACAATCACTAAATTGTTCTGCTTTTGAGTTAAAATAGTTTGAAAATGATATAATTTTGAACACTTAGCAATTTCTCTGAAAGAACTCTGGACACGCTTTGAGGTTCGCTATATCTGTTATAATAAATTTAAAATATAAAAGTAAAAATGAAATATTCAAATATAAAAAAATTGAAATTGAATTATTTAAAATAAATTAAGCCTAGAATCATTAAGATTTCAGAATGCAGAATGCAAACTTAAAAATTTGCATTGTATAATTTTTTTTTAATTTATAATTTATAAGTGACATTTTTTAATTTGAATGTTTCAATAACAATGTAAAATCCTTTAATTGTAGTGTTTCAACCTAAAGTTGTTAAAAAATTATATAATTTTGAACATTTAAAAAATGTATTGATTCATTCTTCGAACTATTTTATTTCCTAAAACGCATTCTCTCCTTTGCCTGCTTAGTCAAGCTTTATTTTATAAAATACCGATGCGGACCGATATCAGTTCTCTGAAAGAACACATTGTGTCGCACTTATGTTACGCATTTACATTTAGAATGAGGCTAATTAAATTTCATGAAGAAGAATATAAAAAATTGAAATTTCGTTATGAAAAATTCATTATTATGACACTTATCATTATTATTACACATCAAAGTACTCAAAACTTATAAGAGAGAGAGGGACAGAGAGATAGACAGAGAGAGAGAGAAGCAAGCCTCCGTTCTGTGACATGAGACACAGCGCGTGTGTCAGATGCCTGCGTTACACTTTCTAGTCGTCGTTTCATTTGAATCAGGCGCGACTCCCCATATACAGGGTGTCCCACCACCTATGAACATGCCGGTACTGGGTGATAGAGGACAAAAAAAGAAACAGAATAGTCCTTTGGCAAAATTTCATCTGGGCCTTAGTTTGGGCACAGTTAAGCTTCAAAGTTGGGCATAATGAACCAATCAGAATCGAGCTTTGGCAACCACTTGTTTGTCTCATAAGTGTTGAGATAGTGTACGTGCTGGCGGTTCACTTCAGCTCCCGCAAAAATGTCACATCGTTGATCTTGGTTGTTTCTACAAGAAGCGAAATTCAAGCCTTCACATTTTTTAAATTCTTAGTTGATGAAGTAGATGAATTTCAATTTAATGCAGAACTTTCATGACATTTCATGTAAGAAAACCAACAAAGATGTTTAAAATTCAGAAGACCAAAAGAACTTTTGTTCTTCAGAATTAATCTACAAGTCTAAGATAAGAAAAAACGTTTTAAACCTCAAAATGAAATTCTCAGTGATTCGTCGCAGAAATTTTGTTACATTTTTGTTGTAAAACCAACAAAGTAACTTAAAAATCCAAGAAAAAAACAAACTTCTGTTATTGAAAATTAATGAACAAGTCTGTGATAAGTTATTCTTTGCGATTCATCACAACAAATTTTGTTACATTCATTGTAACAAATGTAAAAAAAAATAAGAAATGGGAAATCCAAAAAAACTTTTGATCTTTAAAATTAACCAACAAGTCTAAGATAAGAAAACACATTTTTAACATCAAAAGTAATTCTTTTGCATGCGATGCAAATTTTTTGTTACATTTATTTCTACAAAAACAATAAATAAATCTAAAGCTGGGGAAACGAAACGAACTTTTGTTCTTTAAAACTAACCAACAAGTCTAAAATAAGAGACACATTTTCTACCAAACGAAAGTAATTCTTTGAGATGCATAGCAAACTTTTTGTTACATTAATTGTATCATAGTAATTTTTGGGATTCGTTGTAAAATTTTTGTTGCATTTAATGTAACGAAACTAAAAAAAAATTTAAAGGTCGTGATACGAAACGATCTTTAATTCTTCAAAAATAACCAACAATTTTTTTTGCATTTAATTTAGCAAAAACAATAAAGAAATTTAAAGCAATTTTAAACCCCCAAAAGTGGTTTTAATTTCTTTTTTTTTTCATTTCTGGCATAAACCAAGCGACCTTTCGTTCTTAACAATAAATCAACAATTCTAACAATAAGATAAAATACATTTCGAATCCCCAAAGTTAATTCTCTGCGAATCGTTGAAAAATTATTGTTGCATTTAATGATTCCAAACCCAACAAAAAAATTAAGAACTCGGAAAATCATACAACCTTTTTTTCTTTCAAATTCATTATAAATAATAAAATAATCTAAAGCTCAGAAAACGAAACGAAGTTTTGTTTTTATAAATTAGTCAACAAGGACAAAATAAAATATTTAGAACCCCTAGGAGTTCTCCATTCATCACAAAATTTCTATTACATTCATTGTAACAAAATAAAGAAAATTAAAGCATGGTTAAAGGAAACGTACTTTCTTTCTTAAAAATAAATAAAAAAGTCTAAGATGAAAATACATTTTGAACACCCAAAAGTAATTCTTAAAGTAGTTTGATTTCAAGATTTCCTAAGTTCTTGATACTTAGCCACTTCAAATAAATTTTATCTTCGTCAACTTCTACATAATTTTTATCTTATTTAATGTTCATCTTTTATCGTTATATCATTTTATTGTGTTATTGTTGTTTAATTGTATTTATTTTTTTATATTTGTTTCGTTCATTAAATTTTTTCGCAACATTAATGTGTTGCACAGAATTTATTTGCGTTTTTAAAAGGAGTTTTCTTATCTTTAGCTTGATGATTTATTTTCAAGAACGAAAGTTTGTTTGGTTTACTCAGTTTCAATTTTTTGTTGGTTTTGTTAAATAAACGTAGCAACAATTTTGCAATGAATTACAAAGAATTTCTCTTGGGTCTGCAAAATATATTTTCTTATCTTCGACTTGTAGGTTATTTTTAAGGAACAAAAGTTCGTTTGGATTTCCCATGTTTAAATATTTTTAACTTTGTTACAATTAAGGTAACAGAATTTATGGAAAGAATCTCAAAGGATTACTTTCAGGGGTTCAAAATGTGATGTTTTTTCTCAACTTGTTGGTTATTTTTAAAGAAATAAAGATCCTTTCGTTTCCCGAACTTTACATTTTTTATTAGTTTCGTTCAATTAAATGTAACAAAATTTTTACAATGAATCCCAAAAATTACTTTTGAGGGACCAAATGTGTCTTCTAACTTCAGAGTTGTTGGTTAAGTTTAAAGAACAAAAGTTCGTTTGAATTTCCCAACTTTAATTACTTTTAACTTTGTTACAATTAATGTAACGGAATTTATGAAAAAAATCGCTAAGAATTACTTTTGGGATTCCAAATCTGATTTTTCATTCTAAGCTTATCGATTATTTTCAAAGCACAACAGTTCGTTTCGTTTCCCGAGCTTTAATTTTTTTTTAGTTTCATTATTATTACAAAAAAATTGTGTAACAAGTTACAGAGAAGTTTGCGGGTATCAAAAATGAATGAACGAATCGCCAATAAATATTTTTGGGGGTTAAAAATGTGTTTTCTCATCTTAGACTTGTTGGTTAATTTTAAAGAACAAAAGTTTGTCTGGATTTCCCATTTTTAATTTTTTTATTAATTCGTTACAATGAATGTAACAAGAAATTTTGAATTGAATCGCTAAGAATTACTTATCGTAGACTTGTTAATTATTTTTCAATAACAAAAGTTTGTTTTGTTTCTTCGAGTTTTAAGTTAATTTGTTGGTTTTATAACAAAAATGTAACAAAATTTCTGCGACGAATAACTGAGAATTTCTTTTCGAGGTAGATTAATTCTGAAGAACAAAAGTTCATTTGGTCTTCTGAATTGTAAACATCTTTGTTGGCTTTTTTACATGAAATGTCAGGAAACTTCTATATTAAATTGAAATTCATCTTTTTTAGGTTGAGAAAATGTTATGTTATTTCAAGGACGGTAATAAACGTTTGCAAGAACAACTAAGAATTTAAAAAAAATTTAAAGGCTTGAATTTCGCATCTTGTAGAAACAATCAAAGATCAACGATGTGTATTTTTTGCGGGAGCTGAAGTGAACCGCCAGCAAGCACACTATCTTAACACTTATGAGGCAAACAAGTGATTGCCAAAGCTTGATTCTGATTGGTTCATTATGCCCAACTTTGAAGCTTTACTGTGCCCAAACTAAGGCCCAGATCAAATTTTGCCAGAGGACTTTTCTGTTTCTTTTTTTGTCCTCTATCACCCAGTACCGGCATGCTCATAGGTGGTGGGACACCCTGTAGAGGTCTAAGATGTTTATACAACAAAAATTAATTTTCAACCAAAACTAAAATTAGGTGAATTAGGCTGTGACGTCAACCTGAGATGGCTGATACCGAGGGTCAAACAATAATACTAGTCAAATTAGACAACTCTCCTTTAAATATTTAACGCCAACAACAATTTGGAAAAAAGTCAGGGAATTTCATTGGTCAGGGAGAAGTCAGAGAATTTACAAAAAAATTCTTGCAAAAGTCAGTGAATTGCCAAAAATCGAAATAACTGTCAAGAAGAATAAATATGCATTATTTTTGTTCCCTTTTATAAAAGATTCTAGGTTAAAATTTTACAAGTTCAACATTCTGGCAATTATTTTCTGGCAATTTTATATTATATTATATTATATTTATATTTTATTTAAAATCTTAGTATTGAAAATTTAACTGAATTCTTTTTTTAATGAAAATTCAATTATTATTATTTTTTTTTAATGTGTCTATTTAATTTGATAAGGTAAAAAATAATAAGAAGGGTGCTCATATATAGTTTACCCAACAAAAGAGAGATGGCCTTATTGACACGGGGTCAGAGCCATAAAGGATGGAGCCTCCGATCCTACGGGGAGGATCGCGAGGAGCGTCCAAACTATGGTAGTCGCCTCGACCTCCGATCCTACGGAGAGGATCGAGAGGAGCGATCATGAGGTTACACGGTTAATTCAATTAGTCTCCGATCCTACGATGAGGATCGTGAGAAGGGGCGAGGTGGAATTAAACTCAGTCATTCTCCGATCCTGCGGGGAGTATCGCGAGAAGAGGATCACGAGGTTACACGGTTAATTCAATTAGTCTCCGATCCTACGATGAGGATCGTGAGAAAGGGCTTAGTTTACCACAAGTTAATCGTCTTTCGATCCTACGGTGAGGATCGTGAGAAGGGATCACGAGGTTAACCCGACAATTCAATTAATGCCCGTGTGCAGATCGCGAGAAAGCGCAAGGTTTAATTTAATTTAACCGTTCTCCGATCCTACGGAGAGGATCGAGAGAAAGGGTAATGACGTTAAAGACGAAATTAAATGAACTCTGATCCTACGGAGAGGATCGTGAGTGGGTTTGAATTTACCTAAATCCCGTTATGCTCCGATCCTACGATGAGGATCGTGAAAAAGATTCGGTTTAAATTTGACCGTCCTCCGATCCTACGGGGAGGATCGAGAGGAAAAATAACGAGGATAATTGCCTACCTCAAATGCACTCAGATCCCACGGCGAGGATCGTGAATGGAGTTGAGTTCTGATAAATCCCATTATTCTCCGATCCTACGATGAGGATCGTGAGAAGAGATCAGATTCAAATAAACCCGATTGTCCTCCGATCCTACGATGAGGATTGAGAGAAAGGATAACGGTAATAAATATTAAATACGTAATTAAACGAACTCCGATCCTACGTCGAGGATCGTTAGGGTAAGATTTATTTGGCGAGTTACCTAATCGCGAGAAAGAAAAAACCAAGAAAAACGGAAACTAACCGACGGGGCACTGATGAGAACCAAAATACTTACACTACTGGGTGTCCCTGGAGCCACGTTAGAAGACCGCGCCGACATCTTAAGGAGTAGGATTCCTCTCCGATGAAGAGGAAAGAACAAACCACTGAACTTCACTTTAGAAATTGGCTTTATTTTGTCCAGAAACAAGGGTGAATAAAAAGGAAAGAATACCCGAGATTTTCGGAGTTCGTTCCGAATAGAGGGAACCGCACTGTAACAAACTCACGCGATAGCTATCTACGAATAACGCACTCCGCGATGAGGTCCTCCGTTGGCAGGTACCGCGGGAGAGGCGAGATGCGTGCTGGGCATCGGTCGGTGATCAACTGACGAACTGACCACGGGACCAAAGATATTAGTACCTTGATGCGGCAAGGGATTAGTAGGGCCACATACCGGTAGTTGGCGCTCCAGGCAAGTTTGTGGTCGTTGCATATATATAATATATATAGCTGACTGGAGTGATATATATATAATATATATAGCTATCATTCCAGTGTTACAGGCACATACCTGTAGAGGCGCTGTGAAAGCCGCTTATTCTCGTGGTGCCAAGTCGTAGATTTTCAAATCCATATTTTTAATAATCTACTTTTCTTCCAAAAATTAGGACAAATATAATTAGGAGAATAATCAAAGAGTTTATTTAAATTACCGAAAACTGATTCGTTGTTGTATAAGTCCTTCAAATGTACATATTTAGTAACTGTGACTTCATATCTTATCCAAAATTATTCCTGTTGTTCTATAAAAGTCCAAATTGTTCAAAATCCCGATATTATTCTTCCTTCTTAAAAAGTTTTAAATAATAATTTAGATATATTACGAACTTCTGTTGAAATTTGGACTTTTGTAACAAAATGGATCCAGGGACCAACCAAAAAATACCGAAAAAATGAATACCCAATACATAAATTGATGAGAAGTAAATATACCGAATTATAAATGTTATCGGACAATTTTTTAATTCACCAAATTTTTATTTTGTGAATTGAAGAATTTTTGGAGTATTTAATAATTTCTTATTTGTACAATTCTGAAATTTTGTAAATCTTTAAATTTTGATTTCGGAAACTTGAAAGTTAGGGCACATAAAATTCGTTATTTTTAATTTATTCGTCAATAAAGTTGTCAATTCGTGTTATAGGGATCCATTTCTTTTCGGTATTTTCGGTTAATCCCTGGATCCAACAAAATAAATCTTTGCACAGGATTAAAGAATGTAAAAAAAATATAACAGGTCATTATTTAAACTAAAAATAACTCAATATTGAAATTGAATTTTCACTGAGTAAAATTTCAGAATTAATTACAAGATTATTTCTAAACCATTAAATTTTCTATCGGCTACCGCATTCCTTTCAGAATACTTTTTTTTTATTTGAAAAATAAATTTTTAAAACAAAAAAAGTTCAATAAATTTGAAAAAAATTATCTTTCCATAGGAGTTATAATTGCTTAGAATTAACTTGGTTAATTCTGAAATTCCATTTTATGAAATATGTGTACGAAATATTTGGAATAGTCTGCGATTTTCTTCAATGATCTTACCGCTTCTATTAAATATTTAATACTTAATACGGAAATGTGAATCATGAAAAAAATGTCATCAGTCTTAATTTTATAAGAAATTGGTAAAACTTATGGCTCTATAATAAAAATGAAAATGTAGTTAAATTTACAAGACTGTATTTATTATTTATTATTCACTTATTATCATGCGTCATTCGGACCATGAAAAAGTTGGGAATTTGTCAGATACAAGAATTTTTCTAAGAAAAATGAACCACTTTAATATTTTGAATAGTTTGTGAAAAAGAAGATAGGTATAATGTTCGAATTATCAGCAGCATGCCCGCAGTTCAGGGAAACCTGGAAATCAAGGACATGTCATAGAATTTTGTTGACCAGAGAAAGTCAGGGATATAAAGAAAAATGGCAAAAGTCCTAAGAAACACTTGACGTAACTATCCAGAATAATCAATACTGCTAAATATTTATTTGTTCAAGATCAATTCTCTATAGACACTTTTAAAATGAATATTTCAATTCGAAGTAATGTTAAAGGATTTTGAAGATTTTAGGGTATTTTGGAAAATTTCAAGGTATTATCAAGAGCTTTAAAAAGTTTCAAGAGATTTCAAAGGATTTCAAATATTTTAAGTTTTTTTTTAATTAAAAAAAAATTCAAGAGATTGAAAAAATGTTAAGGGGTTTTTAAACATTATAAAGGATTTGAAGTATTTTAGGGTATTTTAGAAAATTCAAATGAATTTTCAATTGATTTCAATAATTTAACAGGATTTGGAAGGATTTGATATATTTAGGGGTATCACCAAAGATTCCAAGGAATTTTTAATTTACTTTAATAATTTGAAGGGATTTCAAAAGAATCCAAATATTTTAAGGTATTTAAAAAGAATTTCTTAAATTTCTGAATTCTTCACAATTCATTTGCATTCTTTGGAATTTAACTTGAATTGTTTTGAATGCTTAAGAATCGAATTCTTTTAAATTCAAAAGAACATTAGTCACATCAATTATGTACCTTAGCGACTTTTTGTGTATATATACAGATCACTTTTTCAAGTAAATCAGTCTGTGACAGCTCTGAGATTAAAAAAAAAAATGTATCAAATCAATTTTAAAATTGTTTATTTTCATATTTAAAATATTCTATATAAAAATGTTATAAGATTATAATTTTATTCTTCAAGATATCTATGGTCAAGGATAATAAATACTTATAAGAAAAAGTAAGGGAATTTTGAAAATTTTATTTAGTTTTTCGGCCACCCTGATTAGTAATTTTGATTGTGGCCCTTAACGGCCGTTCTAATTAGAACTGTATTTTGCTACATTCAAAATTTCCCACAGTTATGTGCAAAAGTGAAGTCAACAAAATCTTTGAAAAAAAAAATATTCACCATTTTTTATCGTTTGTATTAGTGGATATACGGGCACAATGTTCCCTGAATGGTTCTCTGAAAGTGATCCTCGCCATGAACACAGAATCTTTGCTGTGAGAGCTTTGTTTAAGGCCAAGTTGCATCGCGTTTGCAGTATCGACAATAGCAACGCTATTGATGATAAGAAGGCTAGGTTGGCAGCAAATGCTGCCAAAAAACGGTTCAGAGAAGCTAAGCAGAAATTAATCTCCGAAGTAGGTTATAAACAACCACGAAAACTAAGGAACCTAATGCATGAGTGAATTCATGCATTCCTTCTTCCAGGTTGTCACTGTCGTCGCTCTAAAAAAATCTGCCCATTTCTTAAATGGGCGTAAAAACCATTTAAATTCCCTTTAAACTCGTAAAAATGTAAAGCCTTTTAAACTCTTAACACTTAAATGTACGTATGTATATATAGCTGTATATAGTTACGAAATTTAAAATAATTATGAATTTTAAGCATAGTACGTAGTTTAGAAAATAAGTCAAAAACCAAAAAAACCACAAAAAAACAAACAAAAATAGAAATAAGTTGCTTTCCTACTAATAAGTGCATTTTTTTCAGGAAAGAACATAAGAAAAAATTGGTTTTAAATTCACGAATGTTTATAAAATATCATACAAATAACATTTTTTTCTTATGTGATAAGTCGTGGCATTTGACTTAACCCATTTTTCCCTCTCAACGGATTGTTTACCTTGGCGCATGGGGTAATCCTTAAATTAAGTTGTATTCGGTAAAAAATTTAAATTCAGGGACACAATTTCCCAATTATTTTTTATCCCTAAAAATTATTTTTAAATCATTCAAATGTATTTGCCATTTTATTTGGTTTTTAATAGAGATAAAAAATACCTATTTATTAATCTAAAATTAATACTTCATTCATTAATAAAGTACTGCCAGAGTACTGCATAATTTATAGGATACTCCTGGTGAGAGGGCTCAGTAAACTGTGGAGATTTAATATATCATTTCATTTTATTTATTTAACTGAGTTTTAAATTAAATTTTACTATTTATGATGAAAATAACAGTCTTTTTTTTAATTTCTTTTAATATACTCTCCACCGTTGAAGCCAAGAAACAATCCAAATACTGTCATTTTTAATTTATAGGAATAAAAATCCGTATTTTAATTAACATATCTGTTAATCTGTTTCAATATGTTGAAAAAACATAATATACGTAAATTTGTAATATACAATAAGACTCATCAAAATAAAACAAATTTTGCTTATTTTTCTGCCGTCTACTTGTCATTTATTTCACTGATTCAAATAATGCTTCATTTACTCAAATTATGGGTAGAGATTTAATTTGGCAAATAAATAAAATATTTCGTTCGACCAAAATTGTTTTCATTAAAGTAGATTAATATTTATTTGGAACTATTTTTTTGAATTGTTTAGATTCAGTATATTGTATAATTATTATTTCAGTATTTTTTATTAGTCCCAAGGAAGATGATTTGAAAGATTTAATCTATTAATTAACATTTTTCAATTAGTTTAAAAATATTTTGTAAAACCCTTTTAAGAAATTCAACTTGGTATATGTATAGTGGAATAAGTATGCCAAATTTTATCAATTTATCTGTACTCATTATTTTTTATCTGTTTCGTTAGTCCCATTTCTTTTTCAGCTCTGCCGCCTTGGGAATAGTTCATAGCATTGGGTTGAAGTTTCAGACGTTCAGTCTGATGGACTTTTTTTACATTTATTGTATTAAGAATATGGAAAAAGTTCCCAAAACCATTTTTTTTTATTTATTTACTAGCAGAAATTTACCTAGCGTTGCCCGGGATTTTAAAAGATTTCTAGTCACTTTCATGATTTTTAAGGTATTTTAAGAGATTTTAAAGGATTTCACCAGATTTTAAGTGACTTGATGGAATTATATTTTAAGTCATTTTAAGAGATTTACAGAAGATTTAAAGGATTTGAACCATTTTATGGGATTTTACGTGATTTTAAAGATTTTAAAGGGATTGCAAAAGAGTTTCAAGAGATTTCATTATATTTCGAGAGATTTGAAAACATTCTAAGGGGTTTTAAGAGATTTCAAAATATGTTCAAGAGATTTTTAAAAATTTTAATATTCCTTTGTAAATTTCTTAAAATTGTTTAAAATATATCAAAATCCCTTGGAGTTTATTAAAATCTTTTGAAATATCTTTAAACCTCTCCCAATTCCTGCAAATTTGTTAAAATCACTTAAAATATCTTAAATCTTGTGAAATTTCTAAATCTCTTGAAATCCTTTAGTAATCTTTGAAATTTCATTAAATCTCTTGAAATTCCTTGACATTACTTCAAGATTATTTGCAATCCTTTAAAGTGTCTTTAAATGCCTTTAAATTCTATGAAATCTCTTAAAATTCCAGGTGACGCTGGGTACATTTCAGCTAGTGAAGAAATAAAAAATGTTGGTTTTAGAAACTTTAGAACCTTATTTTTGTTTTTTCTTTTATTTCAATAAGTTAAAAAAAAACATCAGGTTAGACGTCTGAAACTTCAACCCAATGTTCATAGTTGTCGTTCGGTGAAATTGAAGTGAAAACGGAGAATCGTCCGCTTAAATCCGAAATTCTTCCGATCAAAAACATGTACTCCGGAGGCAGTCCGATTCTATCCGAAATTAATCCGCAGGTTCAAGTTGTCATTCGGTGAAATCAAAGTGAAAATGGAAAATCGTCTGATTAAATCCAAAATCTGTCCGGTCTAAAACATCAACTCCGAAAATAGTCCGATTCTATCCGAAATTAATCCGCAGGTTTTAGTTGTCATTCGGTGAAATTGAAGTGAAAACGGAAAATCCTCCGCTTAAATCCGAAATTCTTCCGATCCAAAACATGTACTCCGGAAGCAGTATGATTCTATCCGAAATTAATCCGCAGGTTCAAGTTGTCATTCGGTGAAATTAAAGTGAAAACGGAAAATCGTCCGCTTAAATCTCAGGAGAAACTCAGTGAAAAAA
>CAKNXH010058625.1:36474-93684 GCA_932178445.1 Andricus quercusramuli | reverse complement strand
TATATATAATTGAAAAAAAGTTAAACAACCACCGCAGGGTACCACTAAAAGCAACTGCCATCTAAAAAAAATGGCAATAGCCCCCATATAAATAAATATATGTATATGTAATATATATATATATATATATATATATATATAATATATATACATGTTAGCAAGTCAACGAAACTGCACAATGCGATCGAACTGTCCCCTCCTCCTGTAAACTCCGCTCTGCTACATTACAACCAAGTTAAAACCTGACTTCAACCCTTTTCTTGACGCATTAAATTTTCAAAAATGATTGAAACTCAGAATACCAATGAAATTATACTTAAATATAAATTGATGACATACGAAAATGAATTTAAATTGTTTCATAAAGCGAACTATAAGGTTTTGAAAGGGAATTTCCTGCCACTGCGCTTGGTGACAAGTCGCGAGGCTGAAAATACGTATTCAACAAATTCCTAAGTCATCAGTTTTATGTTCCCGCGGTATTCCGTCCACTTCACACAAGAATCCCTTGTTCAACCAAGATACCCCACTTTATGTGCAATACGTACCGACGAGGCACGATGAATGCCACCAAATAATCGCAGTTCTTCATTCTACCTTGCTATGACAGGTAGTTTGATAAAAAGGCAATTAACATGCCTTTTCTCCCTGTCCATCCGTGGTTCAGCCTTGCCGGATTAATCGGCTATTCGTATGACCTTCTCGTGGCGACGGAAGACGCGACGACAAGATGGACGTACAACTAAAAATCGAATCTTTTGCCGGAAATGTAATAAAATTAAACTCAATCTCTCTGAATCAAGTTTAAAAAGTAGCTTAGTCTCTACTATATTTAGTGACATTCTGTAAAACGGGAAACGGAACGGAAGGTGGTATCAGTGGTTTGGCGCGTTATTATAACGACTGACGTAAAAAGTTCAAAAAGCCTCACGCCGACGAGCATATTGAAAATTAAAAATACAGTGACGAAAAACCGTGTGACCACGAGGAGGAAGTAATTTACGGCTCAGGGGCGGCAGAAGGAGAAATTCAGGCATTACACCAAAGGTATGTCAAAGAGTACTCTAACTTCCTATCTCCGCGAAATTCGTATTAAATTCATTTCCCGTTCTTGTCCCGAAAGAACGGTAGTCCATAAGAATTCAATATTTATCCGAAATTAATTATTTATTTTATTTATTTAAAAAACAACGGGCTTTAGCCCTTTAATACAAGTTAAAAGAAAGTTGTACATCTAAATAGTCTAAATTACGATTTAATGTTAAGATTGAAATCAAAAACTGTAAAAAAAAAAAAAGCTCAAAACTTCTTTTGAGTCGCATTATATACAAAGACTGATTTAACAGAGCATACCTCTAGGCCGCTTTATTCTCTAATTTTAAGAATGTCCTCAAGAGCTAGTTTGAATTCTGTCGTTGAATTATTGAACAAGTCGAGACTATCGCTCAATAAGTTAGCTTCACTGCATATTCTAGTCAATACAGCATTTTTGCCATAATTTGTGCGATGACAAGGTGGACTAAACAAGGTGCTGTTCCTCAACAATTTTACAGGTGCATTCAAATTTATTTTACCTAGAATTCGCGGACAGTCGATATTATTGTTTAAAATGTTAAAAAGAAAGCTTAAATCTGCGAGTAGAAATCTAGAGTTAATTTTAGGAATGTTCAGTAGTGTTCTAATTCCACTATGATCATGATCTCGTCTATTCATGGGTATTCCTATTAGCCTGGCCACAAAACGCAAAAAAAACGGTTTTGAACTCTTTCGAGTCTAATTTTATGTACCATATACAGTGGTGCCCAGATTACGAAGGCGTATTCTAAGATAGGTCTGACTAGTGAAAAATATAACAATTGAAGTGTGAGTGGGTTACTTAATTTGGAAGCGTTCCTTATGACAAAGCCCATATTCCTGAGAGTATTATTGATTGCGACCGAAATTTGTTCTTCATAAGATAAGGACCCAGATAGCAATATGCGCGCATAGTGCGACGCACATGCGTCGCACGCGTGCGGATTTTGTCGCACGGCGTGCACGCAAGCAATGACGCAGATGCATCCTCATATGCGTGACAGGTGCGTCGCACGTCGTGCGTATATCACGTCGTGCTGGTATAATGCGAGTACACGTTGCAGGTTCTTGCGGACGGTATATATATATATATATATATATATATATATATATGTACAATATTTAAATATAGATTGTTGAATAAAAGGCAGGTAACAGGATAAACAAAAAAAGTTTCGTGCGAAAACGTTCTGAAACAAAAATTTTGCTGCGGGAGGAATGGGAAAAAACAAAATATTCTTTATCTACCTTGTCTTGAATCTCTTCATAATTTCGAAAACTGCGCGTTCTCTACTATAATAATCGGGAGAATGTATGGTAGGGAAATTTTTCAGTATGTTCAATGTATATTTTCTACTTATTTTGATTTTTGAAAGTGCAATCTACGGCGGTGTTTTGTTTACCGCACCAGAAATTGAGGTTATGTGCCACTATTTAATCAATATTTTCAGAATTTCACGTAACTCTGACTGGATTTGTGTCAATTATGAAATAAAGTGTTCTCTTATTTGCTATACACGTTTGGATAAACATATGGCAATGTTTAAAAATCATTTCTCTCTTTTCACTTAAAAAAAATACATTGCGAGTCAAAATGATCTAAACGATACATTACAAAATATAAGTATTGAAATATCAAATGAAATATAAAATAAACTGAACACGAAAACCGTTTGCACTCCGAAATAAATTGTACGTACATATAAATTATGAAATATATCTAAGTGCCCACGAACAAGAAGACTGCAAATTGTCAACATTCAATAACGAATCGATAAAGGACCTAGCCTAACCACCGCAACCGAAAGGAACACCATGTTATATGGATTTTTCTTGCCACGTGATCAGGCGGTATCACGATATGCGACTCATATGCCTAGCACATATGTGCCTGCACGAAGTGCGAGCGGTAACGCTGCGTTTCGGCACGCACGGCGTGCCTCGCATGCAGTGCGAGTAACGTGCGTCGCACGCTTGCTATCTGGGGAGTGATGCAGCTGGATACCAAGTCACGCATTCTCGTAACCCTACATAGCTCTTCATTTCCAATACTGTAATGATAATTCAATGCTAGCTTCTTCTTAGTAAATGTTATGACTGCGCATTTTTCGACATTAAGCTGCATCCCGTTAATAGTGTTAAGGTTAAATCTACAAAAAAAGGCTTTATTATAAACTTATACCCAAGATAAAAAAGAAAATGGTAGCAGTTCAGTCAGAACCAAAGACAACTTACCCACGATAAAAAAAAATGAATAATCAAATGAAATTTTTGGTTATCAGTTTGGTAAGTAGTAAGTAACGTTATTTGCATGGGATAATATTACGCCGACAGTCGGGCTAACCTCATCTAGTATTGAGCCGACTGTAATGTTATGATTATATTACCTAAAATCTTACCTTGAGTCAGGCTGATCGTATTTTGGTGGTTCTTTCAGAACAATTCACCAAAGTCTGTCCGACTTATATCGGCTTGTTTTTGGCCAGAGTTGGGCCAACTCTAGTCACAAAAATTCGGGTGCCAACGTGGGTTGCCCTTCGACCGATTCGCACCTGGGCAAAATTTTTTATTTATCTAAGACTCTCATGAATGGATAAATTTTATTGTGTCAAAAATGACTTTCCAAATGTCCCAGATATTTCAGATGGAAGTTCCGATGTTGTGACGTTCAAATCAAAAGTTAGCCTCGTGAAAAAAAAAGACCAACTTAAAATCACAGTATAGGCAGGTATATTCTTGTCCCGGCAGTTTGAACCCCCAATACCCCATCATTATTAGGCTCATCACGAGTCATAGATTGGAAAGGGGGCGCTTTTGTAAGTTTCAACAGAAAGAGATGACGAGATGGAGGGAGGGACAGAGTTTCATAAATATAACGGCAACTGGTTGAAGCCTCTAGATCTCGTAAATAATAATAAATCATCCCAGGTTCTTTGGGACTTTTAGGTATAGCTAGTCTGTTCATACAGACAGCTATCCTTATTTAAGAGAGAGAGAGAGTGGTGTCTATTTCTATGCCCTAAAATTGATGCAGGTACAGGCTGAAATGTAAAAGACCAGAAAAAGACCAAACGTGGTTTGAAACTGGTCTTAATGTGATCTTCATTCAAATTTGAACCAAAATTGGAATTCGGATAAAGCCAATTGTTGATGACATAGTTTTTGGATAAATTAATACTTGTCAATAGTTTATCTCAATGAAAGGTGAGAACTTATCCACTTGAATCAAATTAGTATTCAAGGATGAATTGTAAACGAAATCACCAAACTTACTTTTAAAGCCATTTGTATAAATTGAAATTAATGTTTCAGACTATTCTTTAGCTTTTAGGCTAAACGAATACTCAGTCATTAACTTTTAAAATTTACTAGAAGTTGAATTTCGATTGATTTAGAAAATTAAATGTTATGAAAAACTCTGTTGCAAAAGCCCAAGCTTTCAAAATAAAAAGGATGAACACTCTGCTCTCTTCAAATGAACCAGTGAAATCCCACTGGCTGAAACAGCCAGAAGTGTGTCACTGATAATCAGTGAGATTTCACTGCTTCACAAAGTGGAATTCCGTTACTGGTTTATTCAGTGAGCTTCACTGGTTTTTCAGTACACTGTTCATCTCGTCGTACGCGTTGTCGTCGGCAGCTGGTTATAGGTATGACACTTATCATTCATAATTATTGTGCTAATATTTTGAAAATTATATTTTAAAACCCGCTCTTTACTCTCACAACAATAAATGAGGGCCGGGCTGTAATATAGTAAGATATAATATGTTGTGCCTAATTTTTGGAAGGCCCGTGTTCATGTCAACGTGTCGCTTCGCTCAAAGTCAAACCCAAGTTGCCAGGGGCCCACTTTTAACCGAAAGATATTATATTCTCTGCTTATTGCAAACAGACCCGAAATACTTATAACACAAACACTAGTACGCAATGAAGTTCGTTTTCACTCGAGAAATGCAAAACACGACCAGCGACGCGTGCGTACACCAGCCGACTGGAGGTTAATGTCTTGGCCGCGTGTAGTGTTATAACACTGGTTGAATCTATAATTTGCCGACACTGGTATATTCAGTAACGCTGGGGTGGTAAGGCCTGACTAATTATTTGTTGTGGGTACGTTGTCACTAGCAATCCTATGGGAATTGTGTCAGTGTATAATTTCAAATAAACCATTAGTATTTCAGATAGCGATAGTTTATTGTAACATAAAGAATAATACTTGTTCTATAAGTGGAAGGTAACAATGTTGAGTAAATTTTACCAGTTCCATAAAAAGAAGTTGTGACACTTCTTCAGCAGTGAGATGTAATTGCCCTGGCGGACCGGCCGAACGCAAACATTACGCTACAGCGTAACGGTAAAGTAATGCTAAAGTAATGGTAAAGTAATATGGCATTATAATTAATAAAGGAAACAAAATTAATATGTAAACTGTTGTAATTATAATAAAACGTTGAAATTTACGTTCAACGGTCATGCCGCAATTGCAACAAGTTGCTTTTGCAGCATTAAAAAATAAAAAAACATAGTGACCGTCATTGCAGTCGGGCCCCTGCATATTGGCAACCCGCTAACGTGGCTTTAAGTGGGTTGCCAGTCTGCAGGGACCCGACTTGAATGACAGCCACTTTGTTTTTTTATTTTTTAACGCTGAGAAAGCAACTTGTTGCAATTACGGCATGACCATTTAATGTAAATTTTAACGTTTTATTATAATTGCAACAATTTACATATTAATTTTGTTTCCTTTATTAATTATAATGCCATATTACTTTAGCATTACTTTACCATTACTTTACCGTTACGCTGTAGCGTAATGTTTGCGTTCGGCCGGTCCGCCAGGGTGTTATAGAAAAAGAATGTAACAGTTTTTCTGCAAATTGGTTACACGCATGAACTATAATAATTTTGTTATGTCCCGGTAAGAAGGATCGAACTGAATACCATAGAAACGTTTCTATTTGTTTTCTATTATATGTTTGAAAATATCATTTTAATGCTGAAGAACGTCAAAAAGTGATATGAGAGCGATTGGAATCAGCGCTGCGCCAACGAAACGATTCGAATGCGATTAAAGTGTAGTCCAAGAATGGACTACACTAAACGGAATTGATTATAATAGTTTTGTGTGCAAAATATAAATCTCGCCCAATGAAATGGAATTGGTTTGTTTAAAATTTTTTTTAAACCTATAAAAATGTTAGCATGAACATTCCTGCATTATTTTATAACTTGCTGAGAAGGAAATGATAAAAACTGCTTAATTTAAAAGTATTAATTGATTTAAAAGTCTCTTTTATACAGTTTTTTTCAAGTTTACTGTACAAATATGATTGTATTTTAAACAATCAGGACTTACTTTCTTCTCCTAAATTTGCTAGTATCTCCCATTTTTCAACTATTGGTTTCAAACTTTGTAAATTTCTAAAAGTATATAAACAAATAGCTACAGTTGGGAAACGAGAGATTTATATTAAAACCTATGATGACGAAGTTTTATGACCGAATCCATTTCAAATCAGGCAGGTTCTACACTTGGCAGAACCTCTCAGAGGCGAAATATGTTGTTTTTTAAAGGAAATAAGGCCATACCTATTTTTCCGATTTGCAAACAAAAATTTTGACGTGATTAGGATGTTCAAGATTTTTTTCCAGATTCTGTTAACGCCTATCGTCATCTTGTAAAATGCGCCAGGAAATTTAATTATTGTACAAAATTAACAAAATGGCGGCGATTTTATCTGAAAGATTAGAAGCTGTAAGTTAATTAAGTTTTGTGGCTTGGAGATTTTTTTTTCATGAAATAGAATTTTCTAATTTTTCTCGCAAACAACGATAGATATGAGAAAATGTTAGAATAACATTTGGCATGTCTTAAAAACTATGTAAAAAATAACTCTTGCTCTTGTTCTTAGAAAAAAAAATTATCCCCGCCTCAAAAATGGTTTAGCCCGTATGAAACTTATAGAATATCTTCCTTATATAAGAAGAAACTCTAATAGAAGAAAGACATCCTATTAGCTTTTTGCGGACTTAACCATTTTTGAGGCTGGGGGAATTTTCGTTCCTAAAAATATAATTTTGAAACTTTTCTCGTAAACGATGCAAGATATCGAAAAAGAGCAAGAGGTATTTTTCATATAAGTTTTTAAAATATGCAAAGTTTTATGTTAATATGTTTCATGTTAACAAAAATACGTGTTGCAATTTCCTCTTTAGAAAAAACTGGTTTCGTCTTCGAGAGATTCCACTACTTTAAATGTAGAGCCTTCCTGATTTGAAATGGATTCGGTCTCATTAAAAATTAATCAAATCGCTGAGTAAAAGTTTAACATTATTTTTAAGTGGTAATTAATTAAGTTTCACAAACACTTCCCAGCCATGCTCGATTCTCCTTACAGTTTACAAATTGCCATTTAAAACATGAAAATATATACGTTCGCAAAAACGTTGTTTACAATCTAAGAAGCATTAATTTGGTGCACGAACAACTTTAATTATTATATATTGGGTTTACAACTTCTGACTAGTTAAGAAGTAAACTTTTCTAATTCAACTCACTTTTTTCCAATTCATCAACTCAATATCTCGGGAGTAAGTTTTTATTTTTTGTTTGAACACAAAATTGCACTTTTTATTGTTATCCGTAACAGAGTCTGTTCCAATTTCAGGTTCCTATCACTTTGAAATTGTAAACTTCGACATTCTATTTCTCGGATAATTTCTAGATTATTTTTTTTAATCATACTTTTTTGGTCTCAATTCAGAAACACTTCAGCTCGGGAGTGAACTTTTGTTTCATCTCTGAATGGTGCTTTCGATTTTACAGAATATTATTTCAGTCTCCTGAAAAATCCGATTTTGTTGGTTATGTAGTTCTGTACTGCAGTCCTTCAAATAAAGGCAAAATTAAGTGAATGAGAAACGTAAAGTGGGAAATAAAATGATAATTATCTTTGATTTTCTATTTTTCGTTTCTTATTTGCTTCATTTTGTCTTTATTATTCATTTTTTGTTGAATTATTTTATTATTCAACACATGTAAGGAAGGGGCATATCCATATATAAAAACCAACACATGCACGCGTCTGTAGTTCTCTGGCTCATCACAGATGGCGCTGAATATCGCCATTTATTTCCCACAGAGTTGACGGAGCCTGATCCGAAGACCCAAAAATTGATGATGGTGAACCTCAATTTTTCGAAATACGTCGCGAAATGGAGAAAAAAGCAGAACAAAATTGAGATGTCCTGTGTATTTGAAGACCATAAGACTGTAGTAGTAAGCAGCAAAGCAAACGCGGCCCTAGTCCCAACGTCTGCCTTGTATGACAGAGGCCAGAGTCTGGCTCAGCATCTTCTCCCTCTAGTCGACCAGACTGGCGGGAGAAATGAGCAGACAAGACGAAAAACAAAATCTGGGGAATATAGGAACCAGATTCTGGTTTTTAGTTTAAACACTAGTAATTAATGTAGAATATAAATAATGAAATTGAAAATCTAGCAATCGAAAATTTGAACGATTCACAAGTATGACCAAACATGCAAGCATGTATGTTTATACGACAACAGGTTATGTTTTCAATATTTCAGTGTGTATCCTGGAATGTTGTGACGTATCCGCAGTATATTCTCCTAGAAAGGGCTGAAATATAGTGTAAAACTATTACAGAAACCTATTTAGTACCATTTTACGTTATTTTAATTTTGTCTGGTGTATATCATGACCAGTCTGGGTCAGGATCTGCTATACCAGATTCTGGTGCCACAACAGCACGCCAAAGCGGAACCAGTCGGGCGCTAGGCTGCAAACATATTCTTCTTTTTGTGGCGCCCAGCTTGCGCCAGTCTGCAATTATCTTGCTACTAGGGGGCATACATACCAGTTGTTAAATTCGCGATCCGATGCTCTGAAGTCCGAACAAGAACAAGAAATGCGCGCAGAATGACTGTGGGTTTGAATTATGGGCCGATAGAGTAAGCAGCGTCAGGGCAATGGTCTAGGTTTTAGGCTACAGACTCTGCCGTCATGCGTTCGCGTCCTCGTATTTTTTTCAAATTTGTTTTGTTTCTAATTCTTTTTTTCACAATAGATTACCGTCAATATGCGTAAATCTTTAAAAACAATAATAAAGAGTTTCAAAAATATATTTTAGGAATACAAAAATTATTATTTTTAACACAAAAATATTTCTATCAATCTATTACTTTTTTTTTATCGATCATTACTTTGATTCATGCATAAATTTCGGGATTTCCGAAATTATCAAAACTAGTTATTTTTAAAGTTATGACAATTTTTTGCTGATAAATATGAATATTCTTCTTAATAGGGTGGAGCAACAAAAACCTTTTTGTGATAAGCTTTTGGAGGGCGGGGGTGCTAATAAATTCCCATTATCCTCCGACAAATTATTAATAAAATGAAGAACATGAATAAAGTCAACAAAATTAGTAAAAGGAATGAAACAGATAAAATGAATAAAATGAGCCCTTCACTTGAATCAGTACAATTTTAATTTTATTGATAATAATTCAATTTTAGTATTTTATTCAATTTATTGACTTCATTGAACCATTTTATTGTATCTTTTAATGAAAAAGTCGAATATTGAAAATAAAAAAAATGAATAAATTTAACAGAATCAATCAAATCAACAAAATCAATAGAATCAATAAAATAAAATAAATAAATCAAAACAATAGAATCAATAAGTCGAATAATATCACTAAAATCAGTATTATTTCGATTTCCTTGATGTTGTTTTTTTCTTTATTGTAATAAAAAACATAATGAAATTAATCAATAAAATCGCTAAAATCAGTACAATTTTGATTTTATTGATTATAATTTGATTTTAGTGATTTTATTCTTCTTCTTCTTTATTCAGAATGTGTCCCCTAAGGGTTTACATGACTTCCATTTCTTACAATGCTCCCTTCTACATGTTTTATATAATCTTATCCTTACTATTTACGATTATTTACACCTTTTTACATAAAATCTTATATCTAACGCCTTAAATCTATTTTTGACGAAAGCGCAATTTGGGACGTGTTAGCGAACGAGTGAGCGAGTGATCGAAAGCGAGTGTGCAAGCGTGAGAGAGAGAGAGAGAGAGAGCGGCAACGCAAACGCATCTTAATTTACTTATGCTATTACATAATCATACCTTACAGATCTTTACGCTTCTAATTTAGGCGACTTCCGTTTCCTTTTTCTTTCACTTCTCTTGTACCTCCATTTTGCCATTTTTTGCATCCATTCTTTCATTCTTTTTCAATTGCTCCCCTAGCATCCTCTGCCTCCTTCATCCACTCTTCCCCCAAACCATCCTTCCCTAGAATCCTTACCACATTATCTTGCCAGCTTACTTTATCTTCCATTCCTCTCCTACATTCTTGCCATACACGCTCCCATGTTTCCACTTCCCATTCACATATTCTGCACTTCCTGTTATCTTTCTTTTCTCAATACATACTTGCCCTTACCTCGTTTCCCAATCTCAATCTTGCTATTCTTGTCCATCTTTTCTCTCTCCATCCCTTTTCTAAATACTTTGGTACTCCTTCCTTTTTTATCATCTTATACCATATATCATATTTTGATTCCTCAATCATCCCCCATCTTTCTATTAATTGTCTTTCTCTCTCCCTTTCTTCCACTTCTTCATAGTTGACTCCAGTCCCGTCTTCTATATCTCTAGCCTTAAAGAACTCCCTACTTTCTTCCTCCCATCTCGTTAATTCAATCGCCCTCCCTCTCCTTTCTTCTATCTCCATCAAACACTTTCTCGCTAACTCCCCTCCCTTTCCCTCCCTCAGCTTCGTCTCAAAATTCCATGCCCTCTTTCCCGCTCTAGTACTTAATTTATCCCTTTGCGCTTCTTCTCTCGCCATATATCCCGGCGTCCTCCAGTCTACCCCTAGCGTCCACCTTATATACCTTTCTTGTAAACTTTCAATCTCTTTCCTTTCTTTCCATCCCCATATCTCAGCTCCATAACCTAATACCGGCCATACCAGCGTATCGAATAACCAGATTCTCCTTCTTCAATTTTTTTTTAAATCTTCTCTTTCCTATTCCCCATATCTGTTTCATTACCCCTGCTGCTTTTTTTTATCCTTTCTCTTATATGAGCTCTCTGATCTCCATTTGCTTGCAAGGTATATCCCAAATACTTAAACTCTTTCACTTCTTCTAATTTTTTTTCCTTCCATCTTCCCGTCCATTCTTTTTTTCTTCCTCCTCCTTTTCTAAACCTCATTATCTTTAACTTTTCTACATTTAAATTCAACTTTTTTCCATCTAAGTATTTCTCAAATCAGGTAATTAACCCCGCCATCCCTTCTTCATCCTCTGCCATAAACACTATATCGTCTGCATATGCCAGTGTATATATCTTTTCGTTCCCTATCCTAACTCCTCCCCACCCTTTTTTCTTAATTTCTTCTTCCAAGTCTGATATTAATATATTAAATAAAAGTGGGCTCAGAGGACATCCTTGCCTTACCCCTCTCACCAACCAGAAACTATCTCCCAGTTGCTCTCTTACCTTTACCTTGCTTTTTGTCTCTCTAAAAATTTCCGGTACTCTCTTTATTAATCCCTCTTTTATCCCCTTTTTCACCATAACTTTTTATATCTCGCCTCGGTCTAATGAGCCAAGCGCCGCCTTCAAGTCCACGAACACTTCTATCATTGCCCCTTTCTCCCTTTTAATCTTCTTATTTACTAAGTAGTTCAGAACATATATATTGTCCATTACTCCCACCCCTTTTCTAAACCCTGTCTGATTCTGTGGCTCTATATTTCTCTCCACAACTTCTTTTTTTAACCTCTCCGATAAAACAGTCACATATACTTTATACAGTGTTGGCATTAGTGTCACTTCTCTATAATCTTTAACCTCCTCCCCTTTGCCTTTCTTCACTATTAGTATCACTACTCCTTCTTTCCATAATTCTGGCCACCCCTCTCCTCTCCATACTCTATTGCACATTATCCACGCCCATTCCTTTAATTCTGTCCCCCCATATTTCCATACTTCATTTGGAATCTCATCTATACCAGGTGCCTTTCCATCTTTCATCATCCCTAATACATTGACTATTTCCTCTCTTGTAATGTCCTCCTCATCTGTTTCCCTACCATCTCTTCCTTCTCTCCTAACTTTCTTCTCTACCCCTCCTAGTAATTCCATAAAATATTTTTTTCATCATACCTCAATCGAAAATTCGACTTTCGACACCTGTGGAGCGGGTCGAAAATCGAATTTTCTTCCCTAGGGTTGAAAATTCGATTGAAGACCCGCTCCACATTCATCTCAAGTCGAATTTTCGATTATCGATATGATGAAAAATTCTATGCATGACTCGGGCCGAGGCAGCGATTTCACTCGTGTGATATCAGCCCTCGCTTCGCTCGGGCAGCTAACTTCAGACTCGTGAAATAGTTGCCTTTCGACCCTCGTCACGTAATATACTATTCCATTCTATCATCTCAATATCCTGGTTCACTCTTTTCCTTCTTCTTCTCTCGTTATTTACCACCTTTCAAACCTCTCCTTCCATCCTAGCCTTCTCCGCTTCTTCTTCAAACCTTTTATTTTCCTCCTCTTTTTTTTGATCACACAACTCAGTATACTCCTTCTTTTTTCTCCTATATTCTTCTCCACTACTTGTCCCTTTTCTCCATTTTCTTAATACCCTTCTCACTTGCTTCTTCTTGTTTACAATCCTCATCCCATCCACTTCTATCCCCTCCTTCTCTAACTTCTTTTTTGCTTGTGCACTCTAATGCTCCTTTTATTTCTCCTACCATTATTTCCATTTCTTCGTTCACATTTCCTTCACCCATTTTGATATTCCTGACTTTTTCTTTGAACTTTTCTTTACCTTCCATTGACCAATCCCCTCTTCCTGCTCTTTTTACATTTGCTTCCATTTGAGCCTTTTTGTTATCACTCATTTCTCCCTCTACCGTCACTATTATGGGAAAGTGATCCGAATCTATAAAGTTCCCCCCCCCCCCACTAGTTTCTTAACATTCTCTCTTACCTCGTCGCCCACTACCACATAATCAATTACCGTTTCCCTCTTTCCTCCTGAACGTGTATATTCCCCTTCCTCATCCCCCTCTATACTTCCGTTTAGGATAAACCATCCCATCTCCCCTAGGCTCTTTAACAACTTCTTTCCCTCCCCATTCAGTATCTTGTCTTTGGATTTTCTTCCTCGCTCTCCATCCCATTCTCTTCCTTCTATATCTCCTGTTCTCGCTTTAAAATCACCTCCTATTATTAGCCTACTCTCTTGCTTATTTTCTTCCATCAGTTCTCTCATCTCCTCTGATTTCTCGTGCATATCACCGTTCACATAAACCCCGACTATCTTCCACCTCTCTCCTCCCATATTTATCTCTTCTACTATTAATCCTTCTTTATGTTCTTTCAACTCTTTTTTATCATTCTCTGTTGTGCATTCGTTTCTTACTCTCATCACCATTCCTTCCATTGCTCTGCCCTTTTCATTCTTCCTCTTTGCATTTTGAACCTGTCATTCGTAACCTCTTGGTAATCTTCGCCTTACTCTTTCCCATCCCTTTTCATCTAGCCACGTCTCCATCATTACTGCTACATCCCATTGTGCCAAATTTCTCATAAACTCCCTATCCTCTCTTTTTTAAGCCTGCTATATTCCAGAAGCATATCCTCCAATCTTCCCATTTTTCGTTTCTCGTCTCTTTTGGTTTCTCACTAATTCTTATTTCCTTACCTTCCGTTCCTTTCTCTCCTAGTTTCCCGACACCTTGTTTTTTACTATCTCGTCCCTGTCCTCGTCTCAATTCCACCATACAGCTTCTATCTGTATTCTTCCATACTTAACCCATCTTCTTTTTCCCTTTTTTCTTTCCTTTTCGGCTATTTTCCTTAACTTATACTGCATGTTTCTTTCTACCCACGTCAAATCATCCTCTATTCTCTCCGAGCTTCCATGTAATACCCCTCTTCGCTCTTCCCTCCCTACACTTCGCACTTCCTCTATCTCTACCTTAGCATCAATCCTTTTTAGTACTTCTTCCACTCCTTCCATCACCTCCTTCCCCTCTAATCTAAGTCCCTTTATCACTATGTTTCTTTTTCTTTCTACTCTCTCTTTCTTTTCTATTCTTTGTTCTATTTTTCTCAGCCTTGCCTTCTCCTTATTCCCACTCTCCCCACCTCCGAACTCACGGTTTGATCTTTCAGTTTTTTTAATCTACCTTCCAACTCATCTTCCTTTTTATTAGGCTCTTCCTTCTATTCTAGTCTTTGCTCCAACATCTGCATCCTTTTCTCTAGCTTTTCCCTGACTTCTTTCCATTTCCTCATTTCTTTCCTAAGTTCGGCCATTTCCTGTCTAATTTCCTCCACCCTTTTCTCCTGCCTTTCTTCATACATTCCCATTACTTCTATCATTTCGCGTGTTTCTTTTAATCTTTCCATTTCCATCGGATCTTTAGCCTCAGCTCTATATCTTTCTGTCCCCTCATTTTTCACATCCTTCTCTACAAAACTATGTTTTACCGGCGGCGTTCTGTACATTTTTGGATTTTTCAAGCTTGACCCTATATCTTCCTTGACTTCACTGCTTCCCCTCTCTTCCTTTTGAGAAATGCCTCAATCGACCCCACGCTCTTCGCCCTCAATCTATCCTTTTCTAACGTTTTCCTATACTTTCCGCTTGCCCTGCTTTCTTTGTTCTCCCCTTTCGGTGTACTGAAAACTTCCTGATCTGAATCCCTGTTTTCCTTGCTAGTATTCGCTCTGCTAGCCATGAATCCAATTCAAACGATCCCGCCTTCAATCTTTCTCTGTCTCCATCTACCGTCGCGTCTACCAGCTACCTGCCTTGTCTTTCTCCTTCTCTAGCCTGCCCTGCTACGACCAACCTGGTCCTCCCGCCCTGTCACAAGCCTCGAACCCACCTAACCTCAACTTCCAAACAAATCTGTCTTGATCCCCAAAAATATCCTCACCCCCTTGTCAATCTTCCAATCTTTCAATCAATCCCTCACAAACTAATCCTTCTATACACATCCACAATCCACATACCTCAAATTTCACCACAATTATCAGAAAAACTCAGCACCAAATTTCACCGCTGCCACACACTTTCACGCGGGAAACGGAAGTCCTGATATATTGATTTATTTTATTGTATTTTGTAATAAAATAAAGAAAATCAATATAAATATTCGATTTTTTTATTAAAAAATACAATCAATTGAATCAAGTGAATTGATAAAATGAACAACATCAATAACATCAACCAACTCAATTAAACAAAATGTATACTGGTTTCACTGATTTCATTGATTTTATTAATTTGATTCATTTTATCCGTTTTATTCCTTTCATTAATTTTTTTGATTTTATTCATGTTCTTCATTATATTGATAATTTATTGGAGAATAATGGGAATTTTTTAGCACTCCCGACCTCCAAAAGCTTATCACAAAAAAGTTTTTTGTTGCTCCACCCTATTCAAAAAATATTCATATTTATCAGCAAAAAATTGAATTTGAATTTTCGATAATCCCGAAATTTATGCATGAATCAAAGGAATGATTGACAAAAAAAATCAATAGATTGATAAAAATATTTTTGTGTCAAAAATAGTAATTTTTGTATTCCTAAAATATACTTTTGAAACTCTTTATTATATTTTTATAATAGTTATGTATATTCACGGTAATCTATTGAAAAAAGAAGAATTGAAAACAAAACAAAAATTTGAAAAAAGTACGAGGACGTGAACGCATGACGGCAGAGTCAGGAGCCTAGAACAGGGCTCTCCAGAAGGCAGTCAGTGACTGCAACGACTGCCGACTGGCAGTCGCGGGACTAGGTCAAACAGGCCCTCATAAATCTTGTCGTTCGACTGGTCCCTAGTCCTTCACGGTCATTATACCTCCTTCTGGAATAAAATATATTTTGAATTTGAGTACAAACAAAATTCAGACCGCCCGGTGTGAAGGACGCCGCGGCGTAATTCACCGTGACCGTAACCCTTCGCTCAATTCCTGGAAAACTAAGAAAAAAATGACACACGGAAGGCCCAATCGGATTGGTATTATAACCATTGTCCCTATTGATGTTATTAGGGTGTTTAAAGATTTCGATTGCTTCTCTATATTTTCTTGGAAAAATATTGTAGCTTTCAACAAAAAAGTTAATATTAACCAAAAAAGATGAATTTTCAACAACAAAAAATTAATTTTCAACCAAAAAGTTTCAAATTCATCCAAATAGTTGAAATTTCAAGCAGAAGTGATACATTTTTAACAAAAAAGTTGAATTTTTAATCAAATAGTTGAATTTTCCACCTACGAAGATGAATCTTCAACCAAATGATCGACTTTTCAAACAAAAAACATTAAAATTGAACCAAAAACTGTTGCATTTTCAAATAAATAGTCGAATTTTTAACAACAAAAAATGATTTTTCAACCAAACAGTTGCATTTACAACCAAATCGTTGAACACTGAAGTAAAAGTGACGAATTTCCACCAAATGGTCCAATTGCTCATAAAAAAGATTCAGCTTCTACCAAAAACAGTTGTATTTTCAACCAAATAATTAAACTCTCGAGCCAAAAAATGAATTTTTTAGAAGAGAATTGAATTATCGACCATAAAAGATGAATTTTCGATCTAAAATTCACCAAATGGTCCAATTGTTCATAAAAAAGATTAAGCTTCAACCAAAGACAGTTGTATTTTCAACCAAATAATTAAACTCTCGAGCCAAAAGATGAATTTTTTAGAAGAATTTTCGAACATAAAAGATGAATTTTTGATCTAAAAGGATAGATTTTCTATCCAAAAAGCAATTTTAACTTTGGTTTTCAGCCCCGACTTCAGCAAAAGAATTTCATCTAAACTTTTAAATGCAAGCCGATAAAGTAAATGTATAACGAAATCGAAATTTTTTAGTAGATAAATGTTTGTATTCACATTACAGGTCTTTATTATAAAAATTATATATATAGGTGGTAAATTGACATACTTCAGACTAAAAAAGTATATTTCATGTTAAAAACCTTTATTGCATCTCAGCTGCCAACGTTTCGAAAACAGGTTTGTTTTCCTCATCAGGACATAAAGTTAAAATTAAATTCCGAAGTTCGTCAAAACATCATTGATTATTATTTGAGATTTCTATTCCTCATCTTCATCACTTATAGATCTTCATATTTAACTTGAAATTTTGATTAATTCGTTTAAAAACTTTAAGTTGTTTAATATTCTTCTAAATTCATGTTTTTTAAAGATTTAATAAATAATTTTGTAAATTTAGTCATGAAGTCAGAGACTTCATAACTTTTTCGCTCCATTTTTGCGAAAAGAAAAATTGAGGAATTTTTGTCAATTGAAAATTGAAAATTGTCAGTTCTAAGGTCTTCATTAATTATATAACAATAATCATAATAATAATAATATGAGAAATCCCAGAGATCCCAAATGAGAACATCGAGCACATCATTGATGGCTGTACTCGCAAGAATACATGCGCAGACATAATGATGTTGCTGGGATCATTCTGGGATTATTCTGTCTGACCACTTAGTAGGACACAATCGTCCAGGTGTCCTTTGGTTAGATAAACGTGCTCAACACATGAGAATAATATACATAAGCGTTCCACTTAACAATAACATTAGGTTCCGATATACTGAGAAGATCCAGAAATATACGCAGCTGAACCAGGAGAGTCTGACCGTGTGGAGGCTGAACAAGGTCACCAGCCACCCGGTCGTGATCTCCTCCACTGGGAACTTACATGCGGGATGCGTACTAATCTTGGAAGAACTGGGAGCCCAAAATTCGTTTCATGTAATTCAGAAGGCAGTATTGCTGAACACGTGCCGCATCGTCCAGAATTTTCTGGGTGTGAACAATGATAGCGGCTAAAATCGCCTTATGTGGCCATCCTGCCTACACGGCAGAAGAATGTGATGAACAAATTTTTAATTTTTGACTTTTAATCTTTAATTTTTCACCTTTTTTTGTGTATGTGTATGTCCATTATCGTGTGTTAAGTTGTGTTCGTCTCTCGCCGTTTAATGTAAATAAAATTTTGAATCGTTGGTCTGAGTCGTTGGCATTACAACTGTCGTTTGTAAGAAAGACGGATCCCTATAAATGGGCTTTCCAGTGTGATTGTCGGATTCCTATAGACGGGCTCTCCAGTGTCTATACTCGTGAATTATGACGAATGCGCAAGCAGCATATAGAAACCCGAAACAACTCATGTACTCCGAAAGTACTCATGAGTACTACCCTCAAGGTCATAACCCTACAGAAGGTGTTTTCGCGTTGACATCGCGATAGGGCTTGAGCTTTCCTCTCATGACCTTGACGGGTATGTTGGCGGTAGCACTGCTACTGAAAGAGTTTCAAATGCGAGACAGGCAGAGAACGAAGATAAAATGGACTAAGAGGAACATCAAAATCCATAATTTATCATAGACAGAATTTTAAGTATTTTGAGACGCTTGTCGCTTCTCAAGGATCATCGGGGCGCCCCCCCCTGGAGCCACCGCTGCGGGACACAGCATGCGGGACGACGGTGATGGTGAGCTGCGAGATGGTCAGACAGATCTCACTAATCAAACAGCTGGCCAGCAAGAACATCTGCGACAAACGGTACGCAGTGGAACATCAACTGTCCATTCTGAGGATGCTTTGGCTAGCGTTAGCTATTTGCAGCCAACCACCTGATCAGAAATACCATGGGAGAGCACCAAGTGGGATACTACAATAAAAGAGGAATTGGTGCGTCTCTATTATCAAAGTGCGAAGTTTGAAACCACACGCGAAAAAGGATACAATTTTAGGACGAAATTTGCTGCAAAGTATCCTCATATTAAGAAAGTCGCACTAAGAGATCTTATAGCTAAAGTGAAGGACATCAGGACAAATCTACACATCTCAGAAGACCGAGCAATGGAGATTAAACAACAGGTTGATTTGGCGTGGAGGAACGACGGCAATGAAAATCAGTTAGCGGAAGCCGCGTCACACGATCAAGCAGCGGCAATTGATTTTCTCGCTCAACCTGTTGATGATCCATCACCACCACATCCTCCAGAGGTAGATGGTCTAATTCAAACAGAGGCAAAGGCAGAGGTTCAGCAACCGAGAAGGCGATTAAAATGGATATATCATATGAACAGAGAAGTTATGCGCCTTTATTTTTTTGGTAGAAAGAAGTTAGCAAAGTGTGAGGAGAGAACACCGTCGTGTCTTCTTACTTAAGTACCCAGAGCTTGCAACAAAAATAAATGAGCAGAATCTAGCAGACCAAAAACTCTCAATATCTGTAAACAGATTGCTTTCGGCGGTTGAAATAGCTGCCAACTAAATGGAAGTGGAACAGCAGCTTCCTACTGATGAACTCCCTTTGGAGGGTGCGGACAACAAATACCTGATTGAAGCTGAAGGCATAGGTGTTAGGGATAATGAACATCAAATACCGGATGCACTAGAACCACATCCGGACATTAATAACGTTGATGCGAATAGCAAAATCCCAGAAAAACTACAGCACCTTGAAAGAAATTTTGGTCATGCTTTACTAGAATTCAGACATGTAGAACCAACACAAAGGCATTCTTTGCCCAAGATGAACATCACAAAGGATCTGCGTGCACTAATAGGACACCTAAACAGCAAGGTTTTACCTATGCATTTGAACGCAACCTTAACTGCGTTAGAGGTGCAAATTTTTGTGTATTGTGTAGCTGTAGCAGCCGTTTAAACGCTGGGCCGCATAATTAGGCCTAAAAATGCAATCTTTGCCCAAGCAAGGGATCGAGATCCACCATGGAAGATCAGGTTGGATATGGATGTCAGCAAAGTAAGGTATATAAGGTATATATATAGGTACATAAAAAAGGAAATAGAACCAGAAAACTGATGCAAGATGTAAATAAAATCATCCACCGTCAGTACGTCGAGACATTGACGCCAGCAATATCGGATAAGTTTATAGACTCCCAACGGTAGAGACTTGATTTTCTTGCTGCTAGACTGCGTCGGTACAAGAAAAGTAGTGCTAGAAGGCAAGAGGAAGAGCTTCAATTACAAACCGTGAACGAGCAACATTGCGACATTATACCAGAGCCGGGACTGATCAGAGTTCGAGTTTCTTCATGATTCATGCACGTAACTAGGCACCAACTTTGGATTGCGTACATACCCATCTTCACGATTCAGGAACGCAACTAGGCACCAACTTTGGATTGCGTCCATACCGACAGATGAGGATGAGCCTCACTCCTGGCAGTTGTGCACATGTGGCGAGCGTATTGTGGCTCACAGGATATGCCCGACGTGAGCCTCCTAGAGTGTACAGAAGGACGTCATTTGACGCGGCATCGACGAAAAGCCTTGGTAGCCTAAAATAATTTTTAAAATATATTTACATAAAACTTGATAGAAATAGATTTTTGGGTCGTTGTTGCCGAGTCAGATGTTATAAATTAGGAATTCAGAGAAGCATAGCCGATATGGAGGTTAAAATTAATTTTTCTTTCTAGATTAGCACGATATTTTGCACAAGTGTGTTTTTTGGGTTGTTGCTGATGTCGAGTCGGATGTAAATAATGAAGAATTCAAAATGGCGCAGCCATTATGGCGAACAAAACTGAATATTTTTTAGAAGTTTTCGAGAAACTTAATACATTGTCGGGTTCATGCACACGAAACAGTGCATCAGTTATTCCTCGTTCACTTAAGTTTACTTAATAATTCGCCAAAAAGTGTTTAGCCTTGATTACATATCAACGTAAACAACGAGAGAAGAAAAAGAAATGATTAATCTAACATAATATGAATATGAAAATAGTTTATGAATATAATAATGATATGTATATAATAGGGTGACCAGAAAAAAACACTTTTGATTTTCTTAGGAGTGAAGGGTAAATATCGGTAGTTTATGCAATTGTAGAAGCCAGATTTTTTTATTTTTTATTTTAAACAATATTTAGAGGTGGCCCATCACCTTTGAAGTTCTTATGTAATTAACATGGGTAAACTCAACTTTTTTTTCATTCAAGATTTCAACCACGAAGTTATCCACTTTTTAATTTGAACTTTCAATATGTTGTTCTTGAGGTTCTCAGAATCCACATAAAAACATTCTCTCAATTAAAAATTCATAAAAAGCATTAATTACAGTTGCTTGAAAAGTGCCATTTTCACTGTTTTCTACTGTTGCCAAAGAATAATAACGGCTCTTATAATATATACCTTATATTGAAATTTTAAGAATATTTTCCTGGAAGGTTGAAGATCACATTTTCTGAAAAAGCAGATTAGGAAAAGTATAAATAAGCGTGCAATGATGAAAACAAATCAGAGTAAATTTTTGAAATTTGACAGGTCTACGACTTAAGCTGTTTAATTTTCGGGGCGGAGCGCTCATCAGCTCAGCCATGAAGGTCGATCACCATAAACTCATAAAGCAGTCCAATTCTCAGCAAATTTTTTTTAGACATATTACCCTTTTTCAGAAAAGTGGATAATAATAATTCAGGGGACTCTAACTAATCCTGTTATAAAGTCACATCGATGAAAAGAGCTGGGGTTGCACTTTTACGATCGACTCTTCACTTGCCGAAATTGTCAGCTTTTGCAATGACAACTTTCAAAGACGATGGGCCACCTCTAAATATTGTTTAAAATTGAAGGGAAAAAAATCTGGCGTCTACAATTGCATTAACTATCATTATTTGCCCTTCACTCATGAGAAAACCAGAAGCGTTTTTTTCTGGTCACCCTAGTATATAATATAAAGAATAGATTAATTAAAGAATACAATGACACCTTAAAATTTTATTCTGGCATGGAACAGCGGCTAACTTTGAATCGCTAAACATTTTCCGAGCAGTTAAATGTATAAACGCACATATAAATTTCCCTTCTATTTATAATTAAAAAAGATATAACACATTAATTATTTAGAATGTAAAACAAAAGCTGAAAACATCAATTTCTTTGTTATTAAGCTGCAAACATAAGCACGATAAGCGTAGTCGGAGAGAAAACGAGAGGCCTATGAAATTCAGCTCCACTATTTACCAGCAGAGCTGTACTCGTCCTGCCCGTGAGCTTCGCCGGCGAGCGTAAAAATGTGGTACTTTAAGAGGATTCTCTTCGTAGACGCCTCCCCACTACTAAAATGTCTGCCTGCAGGCTCGACTACGATCGACCGTCCTGTAAAATTCAGCTCTCGGGCGTTAGGATCCTTTCTATGCGGACGGTCAGACGTTCGTGTTTGTTATAAGCAATTTTTAACTTCTTTACAGTCTGAATACCACTATGCATTCGTTGAACTGGAAAAAGCCTTTCAGAAGGTGGATAAGTTAAACTTCGGAAAGTTCTAAAAAAGAATGGAGTCAATGGTTGGCATCTATAAGCAACATATGAAGTTAGTGAAGGGAGTGTAAGGGTAAGTGGAAAACTGACTGATTGGTTTGATATTAGTTAGAGAATATGGCAAGTTAGAGATTGGTTGGAGATTGGTTTAATATTAGTTAGAGAAGATGGCAATGATACATTATGTCCTCTTGGTTATTCAATATACGCAATGACAAATGTCTAGGAATGGCTCTCTTAGGCGACGAAGGTGTTGGTCTCGGGACAGTGAAGTTGCATGGTTTCACGTTTGCAGATATTGAGGTTGTTGCAGCAGAATCAGCGGATGCTTTGCAGAGAATGTTGAGCAGACTCGATACTAACACGAAGGGTATACGTTTTAGGATCAAATTATATAAAACCAAAATTATTATGACTGAAAGAAGGGATATGAAAACAGTATGTAACATTGCCATAGACGAAGTGAGAATTAAATAAGTTGATGATTTCGTGTATCTTGGAAGTTTATTTGCTACTGACGGAAATGTAGATGGAGATAAGTATCCAGACAGTGTGTGCTTGCACCCACTGTGCTATATGGTAGCGAGACCTAGACTTGCCAAGAAAGGGATAGGAGTAAAGCGAAAACGTCAACATGAAATTCCTGCAAAATATATGCGGTAAAACGCTAATAGACAAAGACAGTAATTCTTGGATTCTCATAGAATGTGGAGTTGTGAAAAACAGTGATAAGAGTAAAACAAAAATTGTTGAGGTGATTTGATCACGTTAAGAGAATGGATGAAGGACGTTCAACGAAGTAAGTGTATTTAGGTGATGTGAATGTTATCATACTTAAGAGGTAGACGCGGAAAGAATGGTGAGAATGTATTAATGAGACACTACAGCGAAAAGACCTAAGGATCTATAGAAACACAAGAACTTGCATGAAAAGATGTATGGATGTAAAGGAAGCAAAAGATGTTTACAAGAAATATGTGGCGAAGAGTGTTAGCGAGGTAATAGTCGTCTGAAACGAAACGTTTTAGACATACATGGGCCCTTGTGGATCTTCTATTGGGTTTATTAGATTATTAGATCGGAACGGTGTTGTGGAACGCGTATGTTGTTTGAATAGGCATTAAGCATCATGCGACTTCCAGGTTGATCTAAAAGCTACTTATCATCAAAATGCCTTAAACCCCTGTAGTGTAAAGAGACCAGAACTCAACTAGTTTACGCTTACCCGAAAAGGGATTTGGCTTAATGGTATTATAATAATAATAATAAAAATATCACGGTGGGCTGCAGGTTCTTGTTAACAAATTCTGCTGCTTTCAAGAAATATAACAGGGCCTAAACTTTGCAAATACCTACCCGGTACGGTACAACAGAAGGTGTGAGAGGAGTGTTGTGCATTCAAAATAATTTGGGACTTTTAGATATTCTCATGTTATTTAAAGGCATTAAAAATTATTTTAATATCAATCATCCTCGTATACTCCTGCTGCACTACATTGCAAACATATTTCCTTAACACATTTGATATGGAATTATCGCTGTACCGGTATAAATTGCTTTAAAAGATTATTTCTGAGAACTTAGAGCTAACAAAAACAATCGCGTCATTGAAGAAAGAATAAATGGCTCTTTTTTCTAGTGAGCTTGAGCTATATTCGTCAGATTAGAATGTGTTCTTAAAATTTAGGATTTTGTTGAATACAAACAGCGCCAAAACATCTCTAACCTTAGCATGAAGTAATAGTAATAAAAAGAAAATATATAGAAGCTTTTCGTACCACATTTTTTATTACAAATTATAATATTTAAACATATTGGGCATTCGGAGTTTTGAGATTGATCTTATTTGACAGATTGAAAGATTTTTCCACTAAATTACAGTTATACCAGCAGTTTGAAGATACTTTTTAAGATGACTCGTGTTTGGTTCCGGAATTTGACTTAATATTTGAGTCAACTGATCCAGGGGAAGTTTTCCCAGACCTTGTGCCAGGAATAAACGAATGTCTCCGACGGCTGTAAAAGAAATAAAGATTATTGCAACATGTATGTATACCATTAAGCCATTTCCCTTTCGGGGTAGGCGTGACACTACCCGATTCGGGTAGTGTTTCTAGGAGGATAGTTTCTTGTAGTAAATAAGTACAAGTGTGGGCTCACCACACCCGCGCAACATGTAATAATGGTAAATACGAAAATGATTATTTTTCTATATTATAAACAAATTTCGCAGCAGCCGCTGTGTGTGGAGTCAAGATACATATATTAAGAGCAGTACAACTTTTTCAAGGTGACTTAAATGTCGCGATCAAAAGAAGCACACTAGAAAAATGGGAAAAATGGAAAAACTCGAAAAAAACCCAGGAAAATGACACACCGGAAAAAAACGTCAATTCTCATTTTCTAGATAAATATACCTTTCTTATTGTTGACTGACAAGATGAATTGAAACTCTCTCCTTAAAGTGAGTGTTTTGGCCAGAGTTGATGAAATCTTTCAAATTCACCTTTTAGGCTATAATAGCTCCGACCTTTCGTAAAGAAGCATAATGGGTAGGCTGCACAGAAATGTGGCCAAAATTCAAATTATGGACAAATTGGTTAAAAATGCTTAAAAGTGGGTTTTCGGGGTTGCTGTTAATGAATCCGATTTCTCCATTCAGATATTTAGTGTAAAATTTCTGAAAAAATTAATTAACCATCTAATAAAACACCTAGACTTAGTCATTTCACGTTCTTAGGATTAATTTGCACTCATATACCTACGATATAATTTTTTTAAAATTTTTTATATGCGATTTACTGGTGTATTGTTGTGAACAATCATATTAGTTTTGGCAAATTTCATACTTTTAGAGCACCTTTTAATATGTCAATATATGTCAATCGAAAGATTTTTTAAATTTATTTAAGATCACGTTTGGCAGCTCCAATCACCATTTGAAGGGATCGGTATCTTACTTTTCGCGATAACCAGTGGAGGATTTACAAACGAAGGACAAAAACAGGATTCTTAGGGATCGCATTTTTAAATACTTTTTAATGCAAATATTCTTATCGGGGACAATATTGCGGTGAGTGACTTTAGATCCTTCGCCTCTCTCAAATCGGAGTGCTGGACTATTGGCTGACCCCGCCCGTCTCGCAAATTGGGGCGGGTTGTTGCCCAGTGAGCTAGGAGATCCCTGAAAGAGGCAAAAATTTAAGATACTTTCGGGTGATGGCTAAATAGTTGAAAAACTTTAGGGCCCAATCATTTTACACTTTTCTCCTCACGTGTCCCAAACTCAAAATTAAACATTAAAAATCGCTGAATAATATTAGGAACGTTATTTAAAAATTTGAGACTCACAGATATAATAACTTATATTAACATGAAGATGATAATAATCAAGAAAAGCGTTACATATATTAGAGTTAAGGATTTCAAAAATCATTTCAAAGTCTGTCCCACAAGTTTTTCTTCCTGCTTTCCGAAGTTGCTATTTTAGCTCAAAACTCGAGAATAATTACTCAAACTATTAATAATACCGTGTAAAATGGTTAACTTTCAACTTACGAAAATTTTTGAATAGTAAAAAATCGATTTATCAACCTTGATTCCAAATAATGAGTTTAGATTTGTGATGAGGCTGTCGCATTATTTTAAAATTAATGAAAAGAGGAAATATTTTATGAAACACCAAGCAAAGAGAATTAACTCAAGGTGACAGTTTATTTACAGCAGAAAAATTACTTTGGGATATCACGTATTATAAATTAGCGGTTGAGAAATGCGGTGGGGGGGGGGCCCCCAGCATGTGGGATGGGTGATCGCAGCTCTGGGGACAGCGACTGGGTCGCTGTCCGCTGGTCGTAGTAAACCAGGGAGATCTGGGCTTGGGTGTTCTTCACTCGAAAACGGTTTCATCTAAGATCTTCCGGCTATTTCGCACTATCTTTTTATAAAAATTCTCTCACGTCCGCGAACCAATCACGAGAAAGACGCGTACTTGTATCATCACAAAGTTTGAGTCGCTTACCAACGATGAAACGTGTACACCTAGCTGATAGAAAAAAATAATATTAATAGATGTTTGCTTAATATGTAATATTTAGCGGACACCAATAATAATAAATAATTATAACTATCTGGCATAATATTTAGAAAAAATTCAGGTCAACCTCCATATTAATTTCTCTTAGGCTGTTTCTTCACGTACCATGGATTTTGAATGAATAGTGAATTTAATATTTTACACAGGATTCATTTCTAGTGAACTTGTTGATTTATGGTTAATGTGATTGGTCGAAAACCTAGATACGAACCCTGTGTGAAATAATAATTCAATTAAAAATTAAAAATCGAGGTCTGTGAAAATGTACGCATCCTACTATAAAATAAGAGGATATTTCAAATGCTGAAGCCAACATCAAATAAATAATTAAACTACTTTTGTACCGCATATCTTTGAATACTGTTACCTATTTTGCACTCAAGCACGCGCTTTTTCGTCGTTGGAATTCTATACTGCATCATTTATTGTCTTTCTGAAAAAGTTTGTATTTATCTTTGGGAATTATTGTTTAAAAATTATTGCTTGGAAGTTGTCGAGTCATTCTGTGAATGCATCCGAGGCTCACTTATCAAAGCTTTTCAATCCGTGCATTAAGATATCCGAATAAATTCGAACTATAACGAACTCACCTATCAATCCGTGCTTCCAATTTCAATGAAAATGCGACTCAGCCTGATACAATTTATAATTCGAGAGTATTTGAGGCATTCAAGAGACATCCGGAAAGACTTTTCAATTATTTAGAATCCGTAGGACCTTTTGAAATTCAATCTCAATGAATCCTACTAATTCGGACACGAGTCCGAATGTATAAGAGTGAATTCGAAGTCAATCCAAATGAATACCGAGCAAAATTCAATCTTTTCTGTTCACTTCAGTTCGTGCGCTCAATATAAGTGAAAAGGAGCTCAACTTTCAATCCTTTTCAATCTGCGTGACCAATCAGATGAATCCGAGGCTCATACAAAAAGAATTTTCAATCCTTCCTAATACGTGCATGAACACCAAATTCAGTCCGATTGAATAGGAAACCACCTTTCAATCCTTTCCGTTCGGTCAATTCAATTCGAATGAATCCGAGGCCCATCCATATTGACTTTTAAAACTTTCTGAATTCCAGCACGCACCGTTTCCGAAATAACACCAAATTTTGATTTTTTTATTGAAAATCTCTCTACTGGGTTAGTTTGTGTTGACCGAAGACCATCCTCCTTTATAAAACCCAACCGATTTTGTCATTTTTCGCGTATCTCGCTGTTTTCGAAATAATTCAAATTTATTTTTTGTATTTTTTCATTTTTTAGAATACTCCGTCATGAGACCATGCAAATGTGGTCAGTTTTCACATATGTTATGACAATCCCCATTTATGAAACCCTTAAAAATTATTTTTCATTGTTTAAATGTGATAATGGTGAAAGTCGGATCATGCAAATAGTGAGGTTAGAACTTAGGAACTGACACTTTCTCCCCTTTCCCCTATAATATATATATTAGATACACTAACCATGAATTTTACATAATTTATAACTAACACGATTTTAAAACGCTTATTTTACATTTTAATTTTTCAACTATTGAATTAATTTATCATAATTAATCAAGAAATGTTGACTTGAATGCCACTTCTTTACGTTACCAATTTATCGAATATTGCTCTTGAGTCTCGAGAGCTGCTCTTGTTCTCAAAAGATGATTGGCTGATTCTACTGATGGCAATGGCCAACTGAATTGGCCATTAGGGTTTAGGAAATACGCGAGCACAATGATGAACACCTTGAGAGCGACAGCGGAAGCATTCGCCGAAGCAGATAAACAGGGATATATGTAATTTATTTTAAAATGTTCAAAATTTCAATGAGTTTAATGTATGGAACAATACATTTTCAAATTAATTAGGTGTAAAGTTTTCTAATCGCAAAATATATCATTTTTAGTTCCGTTATTTGCACGTGCTTACGAATAAAGGCCCCCTGCTTCAAATAGTAGGTCAGCTTGGGCCTATTATTGGTTGTGTTTGAGTCCTTTCCATTTAACCAACGATCCATGTACATAGAGTTTCTGTAACAAGGTTCGGAGGCTAAGCTGCGGGGGTAAGAAGCTTAAAATACAAAAAAAAAACAACTTTGTTTTCAATTTTGAAATTATGGATTTGGAAGTTAGAAAATCAGAATCTACGAATTTATATGATTACAAATAATATGATATTTATTAATATACAATATTGGTAAACAAATGTTATATCAAGAGTCAAGTGTCCAGACTTATATGGCTGTATAAGAATAAAAAAAATAAATCTAAAATGCCTTTTCCAAAAATTACTTGAAGTTTTAGTTTTTGAGTTATAAAATATTCCAGCTGGACCAATCAGGAGTACGGTATAAACAGTCGTGCGTGCGTGAGCGGGAGTCCAAAGCAGTGTAGTGACCGATGATCTCCCGTCGCGAACTGAGATTCTCCATCTTAATCTGATCGAATTTAGTCACCCTTATTACAGGAGTAAAACCAAGGAGGGAAATTAGGGTCTGGAATGCCGAGAGTAACGGTAAAACACAATAAAAGGCAAAAGGTAGTATTAATATAAAAACGTGGTTTAGTACCACTTACATTCATCGTTGGTGATGACCAGCTCGTGGCGTAGTGATGGCGATCAGGGTTCTCCCTGTGAGAGGCGCAAGAGATCCTGGTGTGGTGGTGGCCCGGACAAAGGCCGTTGGAGATGGTTGGTTGTTCTCTTTCGGGATATGGTTCCAGGACAGGGTAGAGAGCACTTTTTGGAGACACGGTGATGGACACATTCCTAACTAAGTTACATCGACTATCGACAGGACAAGAATGACGACGGGGTGCACCGTCGCCCAAGATTTCGGGACTTCTCGAATGGTTCCGTCTCATCTCGGGTGCAGCCGGCAACCCTTTCGTACAGGACTGTACCGAGCTCTATTTTATGGTAACAATTCTGTTACAACCCCCTCCTCCGCGGGGGTTCAGGTATATACCTTACATTTCCGTAATTTCGTTGCTCAAGTCTGATTTAGACTCAAGAAAAGCATTTAAAGAAAATCTTGCAATTCTGATGTTCTTCTCTTGAGGTTAATAATTTTAAATCTAGTTAATAATCATGTTTCGGTTTCACTATTAGTAAATTTGTCTGTTGCCTGAAGATGTAAAGTTCTCCGTAAATGTAAATTATTTTTCGTTGTCAAAAAGATTATATGGTATGTAAATAAATTCAAGTATCAATCCTTTGCAAAATTGATATTGTAGTTCTTTATAATTGTCCCTAGTTTTGTATTTGAAGTTCCTGTTCTCTCGTTGTCTTTTCGCTTCTGATTCTCCTTCATGGTTGTCTTCTTTTCGAAACAAATATAAAAAGAAAAACCCGTCCGTGTAGTCAATTGTCGTGGAAATTTCTTGTTTTTTGGAGTCGATTGTCCTTTGAGTCTGTTTTTGTTTCAGTTAAGTTACTGCTGTTTTATTTTATTAAACAAATTTTAAATCCTATTCGAAATATGTATTTTAGTTTATTAACAAAAGGCCAGAGTGAATGTGTTTCCTGTTATAGAATTTAGAGTTCTGCATTCCAATGTTTGTACTTCTTTAATAAGATTTGTGTTTCTTCTTCTAATTCTTATTATGTTTTTCACCTTTTTCTTTCGCTTTAAAGGGGAATGTTACTTCTGTCTTGTCTTATGAGTCTAAATGCTGTTACCTTTCAAGTTATTTATTAGAGTCGTTTTACCGAGTTCATTTGTGCTGTTAATCCTATTACCAATGCCATTTTTACTCTTGTTTAAGTCTAAATATTCTCAATTAAACTCGTTAATATGTTGGACGAACCTTTTTCTTAATAATAAATGGACCTTCGTATTGGTCGTAAAGTTTGCTTTCTTGTTTATCAGCTTTATTTAATAGTTTTGTTACCCTTTTTAGTACCCTATATACTATTTTAAATTCTAACGGCTTTATTAAATTATAATTGTGAGATTGTCTTTCATTTGCTTTACCTAAATTTTTATGGTCTTCCTGTTGTATAATTTATAACCTTCTTAATCTATCCGTCTATTTATCAATGCTTTGGAACTCTATTTCGTTATCGTTTTCTAAATTTGTTTCTGGATTGGATTGGTTCTAATTCGCGACCTGAATTTAAAAATTCTGGGGTAAATTGTATTGACGAATTTTTGCTAGTATTAATTGCGAATTGTAGATCGTCTATATGTTCGTCCCATGTGGACTGATCGTTTTCTATATAGATTTTAATTATTTGTTGAATTGTCCTATTGCGACGCTCGGTGCCGTTATCTGTGTGAAGGATCTGTGGTGTTCCCCAGCGAGAAATTACCCATTTGTGAGATTCAGATTATATAGTAATCCCTTTAGCTTTTTTATTTGGTATTATTACAACCCATTTTGTAAATAGATCTATGAACACTAAAATGTATTGATTTTTTCTCTTTTTATAACTTGGTAGCCGACCCATAATATCAGCTGCTACCATGGTCCATGGTTCTTCGATGACCCTTTTTTCCATTAATCCTATCTTACTTTGGTTACTTGGTTTTACTTTTTGACAAGTCTGGCTGTTTTTTACGTGATTAATCGCGTCCGAATATACCCCTGGCCAGAAGTAATATTCGGAAATTTTCGTGTAAGTTTGCTCTGAGCCTAAGTGTACTGCCTGGGTTTCATCGTGGGTTTTCCGTAAAATTTGACGTCTCAAGCTTCGGAATACGACTAATTTCCAAGGGTTTGAGTCTGGTAACAGAGCAGATTTGAGTGGGTCAGCTCTGTGAAAATAGAGATGCGAATCTCTGAATCGCCATTTTTCATGTTCTTCGGGTCTTGTAGTAACTTGTCTGATTTTAGTAGAGTACTACCCTCGTGAAAAGAAAGACCAACTTTAGATTACATTAAGACCAGTTTCAAACCACGTTTGGTCTTTTTCTGGTCTTTTACCTTTCAGCCTATACCTGCATCAATTTTAGGGCATTGAAATAGACACCACTCTCTCTGTTAAATAAGGATAACTGTCTGTATCAACAGAATAGCTATACCTAAAAGTCCCAAAGAACCTGGGATGATTTATTATTATTTACGAGATCTAGAAGGCTTCAATCAGTTGCCGTTATATTTATGGAACTCTGTCCCTCCCTCCATCTCGTCATCTCTTTCTGTTGAAACTTACAAGAAAGAGCGCCCCCTTTACAATCTATGAATCGTGATGAGCCTAATAATGATGGGATATTTGGGGTTCAATCTGCCGGGACAAGAATATACCTGCCTATACTGTGATCTAAAGTTGGTCTTTCTTTTCACGAGGGTAGTCATCTGTTTTGTCGCTAATGTCCGCTTTGGCTTTTTCTACGCTACAAACTAACGCTACCTTTGCGGTATATGACTTCGTAGTCATATTCGAGAAGTTCTAATGCTCATCTGGCTAATCAGCCAGTGGGTTTTTTTAGGTTATGGAGCCACTTTGACGCTAAGGGGTCCGTTATTACTTTGAAACTGTGACCTTCTAGATATGGGCTAAAATTTCGTATGGCCCAAACCACTGCTAAGCATTCTTTTTCCGATGCTGAGTAACGAGATTCGACCACATTTAGACTCCCACTCGCGTAAGCGATCATTTAAATTACGCCGTTGATTGTTTGCGTGAGTACGGCTCCCAATCCTGTATTACTCGCGTCCATTTCGAGTTGTAAAGGTTGCGTGAAATCTGGACATGTTAATATAGGTGCCTCATCTTGTTCTAATCCCCAACCCCACGTTTTATCTTTTTTCAGTAATCTGTTCACTGGTTATATTATTTCGGTAAAGTTTGGGATGAATTTTCTATACCAACTTGCCATCCCTATAATGCGCTGCAGTTGTTTAATATTTTTAGGTTTAGGGAATTCTAGGATTAGTTGTATTTTTCATTGTCCTCTTGGAGTCCTTTGTCGTTTACTTTAAAACCAGAGTTTTTTTTAAATTTGCATAATTTATCCTGTCCAATACCATAATAAAATATTTTTAATGATCTGCAACATTTTAAATTACAATTGCTATGTCGCCTAAATAACAAAAAAGTTTGATTTCAAGTCTGGAGTTATGATTTTACCCATGAAAGTTTTAAAAGTTTTAAAGTTTACCCTGGAAAGTGGCTGAAGCATTGGTTAAACCAAATGGCATCCTTTTAAATGGGTTTTCCTTGGTTTTTTTATCACAACTATAAGGTTCGACCAATCGGAACAGGAGGGTTCTATTATATCCTGTTCTAATAATTTATCTACGGTTTGATAAATTATTTCTTTAATTTTTGGGCTAACGTGGTAATATCGTCAATTTCATGTTTCGTTAAATGGGTTGCCCTATGTATATTTTTATTTTATTTTCGAGAAGTTTTTCTAATTGGGATTGTTGGCTTTCGTTAAGTTCAACAATGCGTTCGCAAATTTTCAGTGAACAATTATGCTGTTCTTCTATGTTTCCTAAATTATCTGAAATATTATTTAGTTTAATTGCTTTACCTTTTAAATTAACTCATTAATTTCTTATTAATAGATGGTAAAAGTAAGCTTACGATGTTATGCGTCTGAGTAATTAAATATATACTTAAATAACGTAGAAGGTATCAGATGACATACTTCAGACCAAATAAAAAGATCTTGATAATGTTGAGAAGATCCTTTAATCCACGACGTTCCGAGAGTCAAATGCTCTCCTCTTCAGGAAAACAGCCATCCAAGTCATAAAAGTCCCTTATTTAAAAAAAATTTTGGCATAAGCCAAAATGTCGTGGTCAAAAAATATTCATGCTCTTACTTGATTCACTTCTCAATTTATTTCTGTGAATAAAAAATAAGATTGTAAATGAACAAAAATAAAAACAATTTCATATACATAACGAAACATATACGAATTGAAAAGTAAGGTTGAGAAATTGATTAAAAATTGTGAAATTATTTACCTGAGCTTTTAATATTTTAATTTTAAGATGTTGAAAAGTAATGAGTCCACTTTTATCACATCACCAACAATATTTTTAAAAATTTTCTTTTTAAATTCGAAATGGAACACAGCACCAACGTACTGCTCCATGGTAAGGTTTAACATGAAGTGCATGCAGGTAAGAGCATGAAGTAATAGAAACATAAAAGTGCAGTAACGTAATAAGTCAAAATATATCAGGTTCCTTAATTCAGTAAAATTTATAATTTTGTTTTCATCAAGTCGAAGTAACAAATTATTGATGGAACAATTAATTCATATCAAATTAACAACTACGAAAATTGTAATAATATTAATGAAATGATAATGAAAATATGCTTAAGGAAAAACACATTGGATCTTAAATTAAAGAATCTAGTATTACGTTGTATAATGGACTAAAATTATTTAGATCAGTTTTTATATTTAAACAATTATCACCCTCATTCTTAATAAAAACCATTTCCGCTACAAGTCTTTTAAACTCATTAGGTTCGTGGTGTAATACCAATACATGTTCCCAGTCAAATTGATGACCAGCTTCAACCTGATGTTTTGCAATAACTTGATGGTTTTTAGGATTGTGTCTGAAATTATCGTGATGTTCTTTAGTTATAGTGGAAAATAATCTACCAGTCTCACCTACATAGCATCTATCATAATTTAAACAAACAATTTTATATACTACATTGCTAAGCTGAAAAATTTCGAGAGAATCTTTGCCTAGTTTTATGAACTTATCCAGTTTAGAATCAATCCTAAATGTTGTTTTAATGTTGAATTCACTCAAAATTCTTAATACTTCAAAAGGCAAACTACCATGAAAAGGTATAGAAACAATACGTTTGAAATCTAAATTATAATCTAAATGTGAATTAATTTGTTGTGGAGATGAATCTTCAAGGGTTTTTATTTTATTATTAATGTGTGTCTGAACAAACTCTTTTGGATAATTATTGAAAGACAGAATCTTTTTTATAAATTTAATATTAGAATTGTGAAAAGATTCATGTGATAATTTAATCGAAGTGTCTATGAGATTTTTAATAATAGCTATTTTATACTGAATAGGATGGTTAGAAAAAGAGTTAATGTATCTTCCTGAATAAGTATCTTTTTTGTACCAATCTGTGATAATAGTACCATCATTGTTTTTAATAACTTTAACATTTAAAAAGGAAATGGAATTATTAGTTTATATTTCATGTGTAAATTTAAGCCTCGGATGGAAAGAATTAAAATGATGTAAAACATAATCTAATTTATCTTTAGGTAAAATAATAAAAGTGTCATCGACATATCTAAAATATTTGTGAATGGTAAAATTTCAATTTTCATAACTATTGACTCTAAATCTTGCATAACAAGATCTGATAAAACAGGTGATATGGGAGAACCCATAGGAGTCCCATACGCTTCTTGGTAAAAATTATTATTAAATTGAAAAACTGTTTGATTCATTAGAAACTTCATTCCATTTTCAAATTCAGTCGAAGGTAAACCTGTAAAATTTTGAATGTCAATTCATCTACTTAAAATACTGTTCATCACTAAATCAATTGGAATGTTAGTTAATAAAGATGACACATATAATGAAACCATAATATGATCATGAGGAACTGTTCTTTGTACTATTGCGATTTTGAACTCAAAAGCATTTTTAACTTGACTTTCAGGTACCAATAAAGCTTCTTTAAGAATTTTTTTAAATAACTTTGCCATTTCATAAGTAGGAGTATTAATTAAAGAGACAACAGGTCGCAATGGACTATTTGGTTTGTGAATTTTAGGTAAACCATATATTCTAGGTATGTTAGTGTCATGAATTAGTATATCATGACGTAATATATTTTTCTTCGTCCCCTAGCCGAAAGTACGTCTTCCCGGCCGCATTTCTGTCCGGGAACAGTGGCTTTCGTGGCCTGGTAGAGTTAACGCGATCTCTGATTAGCTGCGAGATTTTTGTGGCTCGCTAACGTAGCAACCTGACGTAGCAACGCTCAGTATTCTATTATTCTGTACTTAGCCTCCGAAAAATATTTATTTTGACAGGTGAATGGCAAAAAGAGAGAATCGGTGTGTTCAACCTCAAAACGATGAAGAAGTTTAGGAAAGAATATAAAAAACAATAAAAAATAAACAATTACGAAAACATATAGAATAAAAAATGTGTTTTTGATACCCGCCCCGACCGCGGGCGACCGATTCTCATGCATCCGCTCAGCTGACCGAGAGCCCCTAGCGTGCGTGATATGAGGCACCGGCTACGCCTCGGCCATCACATCACACACGCCCGGAAATCCAACTTTCTGGCCTTGGGTCGAAATATACTATTCACCTAAATAACCACTGATTCGCCATGAGTTCAAGTATTTAAAAGTTTCTTTTTTTGATTCCTTTTCAGGATTTTCATCTAATTTCTTATATGTTGTGACATCGTTTAATAAATTATGCATTTTCTTATTATACGTTTCTTTATTAAGAACAACAGTAATGTTACCTTTATCTGCATGTGTAATTAACAGTTGTTTGTTTGATTTAATAAAACATTGTGTTTTTTTAATACTTTGTGCAAAAAACCTATGAGACTGTGAAATTTTATTATTCTGTAAAAAATGTTGTGCTGAATTAAGAACTCTGTGCCTTAGCATATCCCGATCATCTACATTTTCAATCAATCTAATATTAGACTCTACATCTTGAACTATATCAAAAACTATATTTCGTTTATTAGTGAGAAAGGATGAACTATATTTATTTCCCAATCTTAAAACGTCATTAACTTCATCTGGAATTTTTCTATCACTTAAATTAACGATCCAAGTATCATTCTGACCCGCATTGATTATATCTTTGTGTTTATTAATGTTTAATCTTTCATGAAAGCTACTATTAGAAAAGTAAATTTTGGAATTTTTTGTTTAATCGTTGTGTGCATTGAATATTCTTTCCATTATTATTAAGTTGATTTTCTAAAATTTTTATATAGATATTGGATGGTAAAGAGTTTCTTAAGTTAATCTTAACATTATTTAAATTGTTAGTGAGAAATTCTAAATGAGTATTTAAATCTTTTATCTCATCATTAAATATACGACGTTCTAAGGAGTCTAGCATAAAGTTAACATGATTTTTGGCACGATTACTAAAAAACTGTATATTTCTTAAATTGTTAGTAGCATTAGTTAAATTTTTTGGTAATATACTATGACTGCGACAATTAACTAAAAAAGTTTCTCTTGATTTGATATTATAAATTGTTTTGTTTAAATTGATTAGTTTTTTAACATCAGTGAATGAGTCAGAATATTGAGTTTTATTTTCGTTAAGGAACATGATAAGTAAGTAATGGAAAAATGTGATAATAAAAAAAAAGGGAAGTAAAAAAGACTTGTAATTAACTATGGATTACAAAAAAACATCTAGTACTATATTATGTCAAAAAGCAAATTCTTATTAATAGATGGTAAAAGTAAGCTTGCGATGTTATGCGTCTGAGTAATTAAATATATACTTAAATAACGTAGAAGGTATCAGATGACATTCTTCAGACCAAATAAAAAGACCTTAATAATGTTGAGAAGATCCTTTAATCCACGACGTTTCGAGAGTCAAATGCTCTCCTCTTCAGGAAAACAGCAATCCAAGTCATAAAAGTCCCTTATTTTAAAAAGGTCTTTTGATTTGGTCTGAAGTATGTCATCTGACACCTTCTACGTTATTTAAGTATATATTTAATTACTCAGACGCATAACATCGCAAGCTTACTTTTTGACATAATATAGTACTAGATGTTTTTTTTGTAATCCATAGTTAATTACAAGTGTTTTTTACTTCCCTTTTTTTTGATAATTACATTTTTCAATTACTTACTTATCATGTTCCTTAACGAAATTAAAACTCAATATCCTGACTCATTCACTGATGTTAAAAAACTTATCAATTTAAACAAAACAATTTATAGTATCAAATCCAGAGAAACTTTTTTAGTTAATTGTCGCAGTCATAGTATATTACCAAAAAATATAACTAATGCTACTTTCTCTTACTGAATAATAATGGCAAGAATATTCAATGCACACAACGATTAAACAAAAAATTCCAAAATTTACTTTTCTAATAGTAGCTTTCATGAAAGATTAAACATTAATAAACACAAAGATATAATCAATGCGGGTCAGAATGATCCTTGGATCGTTAATTTAAGTGATAGAAAAATTCCAGATGAAGTTAATGACGTTTTAATATTGGGAAATAAATTTAGTTCATCCTTTCTCACTAATAAACGAAATATAGTTTTTGATATAGTTAAAGATGTAGAGTCTAATATTAGATTTATTGAAAATGTAGATGATCGGGATATGCTAAGGCAGAGAGTTCTTAATTCAGCACAACATTTTTTACAGAATAATAAAATTTCACAGTCTGATAGGTTTTTTGCACAAAGTATTAAAATAACACAATGTTTTATTAAATCAAACAAACAACTGTTAATTACACATGCAGATAAAGGTAACATTACTGTTGTTCTTAATAAAGAAACGTATAATAAGAAAGAATGCATAATTTATTAAACGATGTCACAACATATAAAAAATTAGATGAAAATCCTGAAAAGGAATTAAAAAAAGAAACTTTTAAATACTTGAACTCATGGCGAATCAGTGGTTATTTAGGTGAATAGTATATTACGACCCAAGGCCAGAAAGTTGGATTTCCGGGCGTGTGTGATATGAAGGCCGAGGCGTAGCCGATGCCTCATATCACGCACGCTAGGGGCTCTCGGTCAGCTGAGCGGATGCATGAGAATCGGTCGCCCGCGGTCGGGGCGGGTATCAAAAACACATTTTTTATTTTATATGTTTTCGTAATTGTTTATTTTTTATTGTTTTTTATATTCTTTCCTAAACTTCTTCATCGTTTTGAGGTTGAACACACCGATTCTCTCTTTTTGCCATTCACCTGTCAAAATAAATATTTTTCGGAGGCTAAGTACAGAATAATAGAATACTGAGCGTTGCTACGTCAGGTTGCTACGTCAGCGAGCAACAAAAATCTCGCAGCCAATCAGAGATCGCGTTAACTCTACCAGGCCACGAAAGCCACTGTTCCCGGACAGAAATGCGGCCGGGAAGACGTACTTTCGGCTAGGGGACGAAGAAAAATATATTACGTCGTGATATACTAATTCATGACACTAACATACCTAGAATATATGGTTTACCTAAAATTCACAAACCAAATAGTCCATTGCGACCTGTTGTCTCTTTAATTAATACTCCTACTTAAAAAATGGCAAAGTTATTTAAAAAAATTCTTAAAGAAGCTTTATTGTTTCATTATATGTGTCATCTTTATTAACTAACATTCCAATTGATTTAGTGATGAACAGTATTTCAAGTAGATGGATTCACATTCAAAATTTTACAGGTTTACCTTTGACTGAATTTGAAAATGGAATGAAGTTTCTAATGAATCAAACAGTTTTTCAATTTAATAATAATTTTTACCGAGAAGTGTATGGGACTCCTATGGGTTCTCCCATATCACCTGTTTTATCAGATCTTGTTATGCAAGATTTAGAGTCAATAGTTATGAAAATTGAAATTTTACCATTCACAAATATTTTAGATATGTCGATGACACTTTTATTATTTTACCTAAAGATAAATTAGATTATGTTTTACATCATTTTAATTCTTTCCATCCGAGGCTTAAATTTACACATGAAATAGAAACTTATAATTCCATTTCCTTTTTAAATTTTAAAGTTATTAAAAACAATGATGGTACTATTATCACAGATTGGTACAAAAAAGATATTTATTCAGGAAGATACATTAACTCTTTTTCTAACCATCCTATTCAGTATAAAATAGCTATTATTAAAAATCTCATAGACACTTCGATTAAATTATCACATGAATCTTTTCACAATTCTAATATTAAATTTATAAAAAAAATTCTGTCTCAATAATTATCTAAAAGAGTTTGTTCAGACACACATTAATGATAATAAAATAAAAACCCTTGAAGATTCTTCACCACAACAAATTCATTTCATTTCATGGTAGTTTGTCTTTTGAAGTATAAAGAATTTTGAGTGAATTCAACATTAAAACAACATTTAGGATTGATTCTAAACTGGATAAGTTCATAAAACTAGGCAAAGATTCTCTCGAAATTTTTCAGCTTAGCAATGTAGTATATAAAATTGTTTGTTTAAATTGTGATAGATGCTATGTAGGTGAGACTGGTAGATTATTTTCCACTATAACTAAAGAACATCACGACAATTTCGGACACAATCCTAAAAACCATAAAGTTATTGCAAAACATCAGGTTGAAACTGGTCATCAATTTGACTGGGAACATGTATTGGTTTTACACCATGAACCTAATGAGTCTAAAAGACTTGTAGCGGAAATGTTTTTTTATTAAGAATGAGGGTGATAATTGTTTAAATATAAAAACTGATCTAAATAATTTTAGTCCATTATAGAACGTAATACTTGATTCTTTAATTTAAGATCCAATGTGTTTTTCCTTCAGCATATTTTTATTATTATTTCATTAATATTATTACAATTTCAGTAGTTGTTAATTTGATGTGAATTAATTGTTCCATCAGTAATTTGTTACTTCGACTTGATGAAAACAAAATTATAAATTTTACTTAGAATTAAGGAACCTGATATATTTTGACTTACTACGTTACTGCACTTTTATGTTTCTATTACTTCATGCTCTTACCTGCATGCACTTCATGTTAAACCTTGCCATGGAGCAGTACGTTGGTGCTGTGTTCCATTTCGAATTTAAAAAGAAAATTTTTAAAAATATTGTTGGTGATGTGATAAAAGTGGACTGATTACTTTTCAACATCTTAAAATTAAAATATTAAAAGCTCAGGTAAATAATTTCACAATTTTTAATCAATTTCTCAACCTTACTTATCAATTCGTATATGTTTCGTTATGTATATGAAATTGTTTTTATTTCTCTTCATTTACAATCTTATTTTTTCTTCACAGAAATAAATTGAGAAGTGAATCAAGTAAGAGCATGAATATTTTTTGACTACGTCATTTTGGCTTATGCCACAATTTTTTCAAAATAAGGGACTTTTATGACTTGGATATCATTGATTTCTGTTATTAATTTCCAATATCTCATAATGTATTTGAGATTCCTTTTTCGGCTTTTTCTTGATCCCTATATCTGTCCTCGTATTTACTATTATGAAAAATCTGTTTTGTCTTATTTTCCTTATTTTTCCTCCTAATTCTAGGTTTGCCTTAAGTAAGTGAGTCTTGTATGCTTGAGTTGTCACCAGTGTCTTGGGTTGGGATGCTCTCTAGGGATTGGAATTTGTTGCTTGTGGGTATGCTGATTAAGCTTAGGATATGCTTTGTATGATTTGTTAAATAAATTTGGGCAGTTTTGGTTTTTGGGAATTGGTTAAGATTGATATGTTCTAGGGGAATTTGGCTATCTTTTACAGCTGGGTTACTTTTATTGAGCTCTCTTGTATTTTTGAGGTTAATGCTATCTCCGAATTTCGGTTTCCTATTTTTACTATGGTTTTCTTCTTTTTTAATCAATGATTTGTGTCTAATATTTTTGCTAAAGCAAAGCACATATAAAGAAAAAAAGAATTCGGAGGAAAACAGTTTGAGGAATAATTAGAGTACTTGAGAAAACTTTAAAATTAATCGATTTATTATACGTTTCCTTGGTAAGATACAAGGAGCGACTGGCGAGACACGGCGATGATGGGCAACTCTTTTCTCCCCCTTTTTCGTGGTACAGTTTGCAACAAAAATTACTTCGTCGATCGGCTGACTAAGTATATTGATTAAATGCGATTAACAATCTTAACACTACCGCTGTTTGATCATTTTGAATCAACTGATAAGAAGCTAAGAGTCTGCCGGCCCCGTCAACACTTTAATTGATTTCTGGTTGAATGGTAAGCGATGCGCCTTTCCCAGCTGGCACGGTTCGCAGAAAAAGACGCTTTTGTCAGACAACGATACACCGTTCCCTAGACCCTTTTTCAGGAGCTCGCAATTCACACGCTTGCCCACGTGCCCTAACCGTTCATGCCAGACTCTCAGATTCGATGTGGAGATATTTACTTCTTTGACACTTCCTGTTTTTACAACCTTAAAGAACATTCCATAGATGTAATTACTTTGTTTTGCTCCCGATGGAACTTCTTTATTATCGCGTAGTTTTTTTACGTTATCGTCTTGAAAACGAATTTCGAATCCCTTATTTGTGCAGACCCCTACCGAAAACAAATTTTTCCATAGTTTCGGAACATACAGCACATTTTCAATGCGCGCATTTTGACACACGCCGTCTGTGAGTTTTTTTTATTAATACAGTACCTTGGCCAATAATATCGCAAACTCCATCATCGCCCAGCGATATGGTGTCGATATTTTTGAATGGTTGGTAATCGATAAGCAACTCCGGACCGTAAGTTAGATGCCTTGAGGCTCCGTTGTCGGTAAGCTAGATTTCGCTCTTTTCTGATGCCATCAGTTCTCTTATTTGTTTGCAGGTGGAATGTGCTGTTTTCGGCACAGTTTGTCGTAAGTAACTTTGAGTTTGATTTTTCAGCACTTTCTACCACGAATGCACAATCCCGAGATTTCTCAATTTCGGTTGTCTTTCGACGCTCGTTTTTGCACTCCCTCGCGAAATGTCCCATCTCGTGAAATTTGTAGCACTCGATTTCTTTTTCATATTTTCTTGGTTTTGACTTGCTCCGAGCTCTTCTCGTATCAACCGCTCTTGCAGGTTATCCAATGTCTGCCGAGTAGTGAACGCTGTCCCAAGCAGTTTGTAGCGTACTGAATTTTGACGTTAGACTCGCCAAAACTTTGGCCATGACTGTAGCGTCCGACACACTTTCACCGATGTCTCGTAACTGACCCGCCATGTTCTGGACTTTGGCCACGTGTTGAACTACCGTGTCTCCTGCATTCATCCGGTACTCGTGAAATTTTTGAAGAAGTCCCAGTTTATTTCTTTTAGATTTTTGTTCAAGGATGAGACTCAACTTATTCCACATTGCTTTTGCGGTTGTGCACGTCAACAGACTTAGCAATTGATCATCCTCGAGTGACAAGGAGATCAAGAACATTATTTTTGCGTTGTCGCGTACCCACTGCTTGGTTGCTGCAGTAGTCGCCGCCACAGCTACCGCGTCGCTAGGATTCTCCGCCGCTGCCGGTCTCGTGCTCGTACCATCCACCACATCCTGAATTTCGTGGGCTACAAATAAGGAGCTTATCTGAAATTTTCATCCTTGGGAATTTTTTCGGTCGAACTTCTTCAAATTCTTTGCTGAGATGCTCTCGGACATCGTGGATTCACTTCACTTCGCGTACTCATTTTTCATAAAAAAAACAATGGTCGTCGCCTCACGCCTCGAGTCTCACCGAAAAGAATTTAGATCGGACACTTCTATTCCTTTTGCACGTTAATTTACACAGAATGGGTAAACTGGTCCCATAAGCTGTTAAAGCAAAGCACCTATAAAGAAAAAAAGAATTCGAAGGAAAACAGTTTGAGGAATAATCAGAGTAATTGAGAACACTTTAAAGGTAATGGGTTTATTATATGTTTCCTTGGTAAGATACAAGGAGCGACTGGCGAGACACGGCGAGGATGGGCAACTCTCTTATCCCCCTTTTTTCGTGGTACAGTTTTCACAAACATTACTTCGTCGATCGGCTGACTAAGTATATTGATTAAATGCGATTAACAATCTTAACTAATCTTAACTATTATGTCTCGACTGTCAACCTTTTCTCGTATAAAATGATATCGGATATCTATGTGTTTAGTTCGTTTGTGATACACTGGATTTTTAACCAGCTGTATTGCACTTTGATAATCTACGTACAGAATAGTTTCTTTTTCACATGGAGATCCGATATCAGACAATAATTTTCTTAACCTAATTAATTCTCGCGTTGCTGCCGATGCAGCTACATATTCTGCTTCAGTGGTACTTGAGGTTACTAATTTTTGCCTTTGTGAGGTCCATGTGACGGCTCCATTAGCTAAACAGAAGACATAACCTGTGGTTGATCTTCATGGCTCAACATCACTCGCATAATCTGCGTCTGAGAATCCAATCAACCTATGTTCCCTACCGTCGTTTTTTGTATTCTATACCATGATCTAATGTACCGATGAGATCAGAAAAAATTCGTTTGACAGCACGCCAGTGCTCATGATGATTATTATTTAGATATTTACTCGCCGCATTGACTGCGAATGAAATATCTGGACGAGATACTTTTGATAGAAATACTACAGAGCCAACTGCCTCTCTATAAGGCACGTTGTGTGATTTATTCTTATTTTTTTCGGAAGGATATAAAACAACATTCGGATCAGCTGGCACACTTACAGCTTTGGCCTCACTCATTCCATATTTGTTAATCAATTTTTTTCGTATGAGCACTTTGATGAATAATTAAAGATTTTTCTTCTCTATTTCTTAATATTTGTAAGCCGACGAAAACACTAAAGTCAATTACGGTTATGTCAAAGGTATCACTTAACCTGTTCACAATAAGATCTAGGGTCTCTTTAGAGTTTGCTGCGACCAATCCGTCGTCAACAAACAAAGCTAGGTACACTGATGAGCCGTTAAATTTTCCGACGAACACACACCTGTCGGCTTCACAATCTTTCAACTCAAATTCATTTAGAAACTTAGTGAACCTTTGGTTCCAACCCCTCGGGGCCTGTTTCAGACCATAAAGCGATTTCTTGAGCTGGCACACTTTTTCACTTTTCACTTCCTCTTCTTCTGCGATGTTGAGTCCCTCTGGAATCTCCATGTAGATCATCTCGTCCAGTTGTCCATAAAGGAATGCGGTTTAGACGCCAAACTGCATTAGTTCAAGGTCTTTCTGTGCGACTATAGCAAGAAATACACGTAATGAGTCGTACCTGACTACTGGAGCAAACGTTTCGACATAATCGATTCCTTGGTGTTGCATAAATCCTCGTGCACACAGCCTGGCCTTGAATCAAAGTACTCTTCGTTCTGGATTAGTTTTCAGACGAAAAATCCACTTTGAGTCAATTGTTTTTAAATAAGACGTTTTTGGCACCAGAGACCATGTGTGGTTTAGTCTGTGCGCCTTCAGTTCCTCCTCAATTGCTGCTGCCCACTGCGTGGCATCTTCACTACACATTGCCTCATTGAATGTGTTGGGAGTGACATATTCAGCCACATCCGATTCATACCTTATTGGAGGACGTAATGTATCTCTATTTCTCAGGTTGTGAGGAGAATCGTGGTTTTGTCTAATTTTGACATTTTCTTAGTCTATTCTGTCCTCTTCTGGTCGTTTCTCAACATCTGGTCCAGGCATCTTGTTTTCTTCTTTCCTGCTGTCTTTTAAGGAATCTGTATCATCATCAGAGAATAACAGAAATTTTTAACGTCTATTTAAGACTAGACGGAGCTATGAATCAAAAATTATTTTTAATTAATTTTCTTCTGAAAAAAGATCTTCCCCTTTTACTCCGCTGGGAATTGAACCACAGAACATCCGATTGCCGGTCAGGTTACTAGAGAGATATTTCCATCTAGTCTGAAAAGACCTTAACAATTTCTGTTATTCTCTGATGATAATACAGATTCCTTGAAAAATTTGATTTGTACCACCTTGAAAAATAATGCGTGTATTTCCTGAAAAAAGTTTCTTCTCTCAATCTCTCTAGTAGCTTAATGGGAAAGCACCCAACCGGCAATCGGAATTTCTGTGGTTCGATTCCCAGCGGAGCGAAAGGAGATCTTTTTTCAAAAACAAAATTAATGAAAAATAATCGTTAATACGTTAATACGCTTTTGTTCATTTTTATCCTCAATTTTAGGTTGAGTAATTTGTAAAACTTGCCCTCGAATTTATTATTTGGCTAGCCCAGTTCCTCATTTTTTACCTAAATCTTCTAATTGCTCAAAAGTTTCGAAACCATTTTGATGAAGATACATTTTAAATTCAATTCTCAGATTTTCATAAGCTCTACGCAATTCCCATTCATGACTTTTTCTAGGAAACAGATTTGTAAATAATTTTCTGATCCCTGTCAAATATAAGTGAATACCTTGAGTCTTTTTTCGGTTACAAAATTAAATTTTCTGTCTAATTTCTTCTGAGAATCTTTCATTAATATAATCCTGAGGTCAGTCTGTGGGTTGAGACTGATCGGAAAAGTTATTCAATTCAAGTTAAATAAAGTTGGGATTACTTTATTGAATTCGTGCGGGGAGGTCTGGTTATTTGAGAACAGCGGGGGGGGGGGGGGGGGCGCCGGCGGCCCTGCAGGGACGGCGATTACCGCCGATACGGTAGTAATCCTCTCCGTAACGGGGGTCGCTTCGAAGATGGGGGAAAATGGTTCGGGTGGTCCAGGGTGTACAGGGCGAAGATGGGGTTTGTTCCGTTGACGGCAATGGCTACCGAAACGGGAGTAGTACTCTCCGTAACGGAGATCGGGTGTGACGCTGCTGTGGAGGTGGCATACGAGTGTTAGAAAAAAGGAGGTCCAAAAATGAGGTAGGCAATGTAAGGTTAAAAACTTGGGTTTATTTAAGTAGCGGAGATGTTCACACTACGGGGACTCGGGGAGAAGTGTCTCTCGGTCTCGAAACGCGCTATACTTAAAGGCTAGCTCGGGCGGCGGCGCACTTCTCACGGTGTAAGAGAGTGGGGTATTGGCCCGCGGTCGCTGTGCGAAAATTAACAAGCGAGCATCTTTTCGCGATGCTTCTGGATACACGTTTCGCACGATTGGCGCGTTTTCGCCAAGCAAATGTCTACAAGCGTGATCGATAACCGCAGCCGCGCTTGCGCTGTCGATTTTTAGAGGGACTTTAACTTTTTCGGACTAAATGCCATGCATGAAATTATTCTAAGTCGATTGACAGGTGGGGTTAGGATGCCCAGGCGATGAAAGAAAGAATCATGGATGTTTGATCGAAAACCAATCTTTGGCTTCTTCAATTCATAACGCGCTTCACTTTTCTAAAATATCGCGATCGTGTATTTCATACCCTCTTTTGAATCTTTTTAATTCCTCGAGAAAATGTCCGGGACTGTCTTCTTTATTATTTCGGAATTTAATTGGCCAATTGTTCATAATTTAAAAAGGCGTTTTTATCATGCTGAAGGGGAAATAAGTAGCTGGAATTGTTCGATTATTTAAGTGATTGTCCAGTTCGTAATCTGTGTCTGAATTATTAGTGTGTATTCGTGAACGTCTGTTTGATTTGTTATTTGTTGTCGAGAGTCTACGTGATCTTTTTTGGTGTTACTTATTTGTGTCCTCTAATGGTTTACTGTGATTTTAGTCCTGTAATTTTTAATTATTGATTCTTGTACTACTACGGTTTTCAATATTGACGTGAGAAATGTGACGGGGTTCTTTATAAATTTTCCTTTGAATTAAATTGTACTGAATGTCTGTTACGAGATGCACTTTTATTCTTCCTGTAACTAGGTTCTATTACTTCTCTTTTATTTTCAAAAGACCTATGAGCTGACGGGTCTAATCTAATCCCTAAATTGTTTACCCTTTCTCTAAAATTTTGTTCCTTTTGTTGGTTCATGAATTCGTTATATTCTGCGCTTAACAGAAGTTCGTCGGGTTCTAGGATAAATTGTGTATTATTTTCTAAAAAGGAGCCGTATTCGAAGGTATCGTTGATTTGGGGACGTTGTTCCAACTTATTTCTATTTTTAATACCAATAATTTCATTTGTATTTGGTCTTTGGTTATTTGTTGAAACAGATGTGCCTAACTTCCCAGCAAAAAAAAAAAAAAAAAGAATTGTTACGTATTTGGGCGAATTAACATTTTTGTAATGCGCGTTAACCCGTTTTCTGATTTGTTTAAACGCATTGAGACGCATTCAGATGAATTAAGACAGCGCGAGTTGAATGCGTGTGAATTCATATGAATGCGTGGTCAAGGTCAATTAGAAAACAAAATTAATAAAAAGTGCATGCGTCGAGACTTGAAGGGAAGGGTTGTTCTCGTTTTAAGAAAGTAGTAAATACACGAGCTAGATGTTGGTGCGTAGAAGCGAACTTCTTCCACCAAAAGTTGTTGATTTTATCTGGCTCTAGCGCTGGTCGTCGCCTCGGTTCGGTCCTATTGCCACTCCCAACTGAACCGTGGCCTCCATCCGAAAGAATAATTACCACAGGCAGGCTAACCCACCTACCCCTGGGAACAGTGAGTTTAGTCGAAACTCTACTCCTGTTTTTTTTAAATTCTGCACTGTGCCAAGTTTCATGAAAATCGGCGCTGGACGGTAAGTATCCTGAGTCAAACGTAATACTAATAAGCTACCCCTAAAGAGTTAAAAGAAACTACCCCTAAGTTCAAAGGACGTGGGTTAGCACGCTTGTGGTATCGAATGTAATTATTTCAAAAAAATAGGCGACTAAACTCGCTGTTCCTTGCGTAAGTGGGTTAGTCTGCTTGTGGTTTGGCAGAATTCGTTTCTAGGGGTTAGGTGAGTTAGGGGGTACGTGGGCTAGCACGCTTGTGATGTCGAATGTAATTATTGCAAAAAATAGGCGACTAAACTAGCTGTTCCCAGGGGTAGGTGGGTTAGCCTGCTTGTCGTTTGGTAGATATGGTTTTTAGGGGTTAGCTGGGTTAGAGGGTAGGCGGGGTAGGTGGGGAGGGGTGTTTCAAATCAATTTTATGCACTTCACACTTAAAAATTGGTATAAATCGATTGATTGAGATGCAACAACTATGCTCGTTGCTTGATCCCATTTTCATCCCATTCTAGGGGTGTTTTTTGGCTCTAGCTAAGAATTTTGGGGGTATATGAATTTTTTTGACCTCGGATCCGGATTCAGCAAGAAAAAATACATAGGGATGCATAGGTGTGGTTCAGGGATATGAAATTTAATTTTTTTTGTGGGGCTGTGTTAATTAACTGATTATTTTTTTCTTTTCAAACTTTTTCTCGGGTGAACCCGGTTTTTCGTCATAGTCACGGACTAAGTCAAGTGACTGATGAGATGAGGATGTTATAAGTTATTTCAATACGTTGTTTGAAATCATTTACGATGATGTTGTAGGTACAAAATTAGAAGCATGGTGTAGTTTGCAGTTCGGCTTTGCCGCTGTTATCCTTACATAGCGGCTGTGAGTGTTGAAGGTGACACCAGTCGCCTCTGGATGCTTTCTTAGAGCTACCATGTTTTTAGCTTTTCATTATTAATATTTTTTTTTTTTAAACTTTTTCTCGGGTGAACCCGGTTTTTCATCATAGCCACGGACTAAGTCAAGTGACTGATGAGATCAGGATGTTATAAGTTATTTCAATACGTTGTTTGAAATCATTTACGATAATGTTGTAGGTACACTCGAACTCCAAAGATACGAGAAGTTCGGGAATCGGGAACTCCAAAGATACGAGCGTCAAAGGGGCTCCCACTCCTGCAACGTTTAGATTTTGGGGGTAATGCGTGGTAACGCCCATAGGCCCACTACGCGCACGCGCGCGTATGCAATTTCCGGTGAACAAACGTCGAATTCAAATCAGCGGGCTCTCGCGCGCGCCTCACTCTCGGAAATGGTGGGGGCAAAGGGGAAAAAATTCCGCTCGCTTCTTTGGAGTTGAGATGCTCGTATCTTTGGATTGCTCGTATCTCTGGAGCTCGTATCTTTGGAGTTCGAGTGTACAAAATTAGAAGCATGATGTAGTTTGCAGTTTGGCTTTGCCACTGTTATCCTTACACAGCGGCCGTGAGTGTTGAAGGTGAAACCAGTCGCCTCTGGATGCTTTCTCAGGGCTACCATGTATCACGCTATAGGTTCTTAGTCACTTGCTTCCTGATGGTCTAGGAAGTTTCTTACAATGCGACAGGTGTTTAATAAAACCGCTTTTTGAGCTGCCGCCAGTACCCTACTGACTCCTAAATGTTCAAGATGTTCAGTGCATCTTGCGTTCACATTGCCTGTAGCCGAAATCACAATAGGATGAATAGATGCATGTTTCACATTCCTCCATATTGCCTTAACTTCATGTCTTAGCTCGCTATACTTATGAATCTTGGTTGCATAGGTTGCCTGCAAATTTCGGTTGAGCGGACAAGCAATGTCGATGATGTAGACTCTTCCACCTTTTTTCTCTCGCATCACGATGTCAGGTCGATTGGCTCGGATGTAATGATCCGTCTGGATAGTCACATCCCAATATAAGATGTAATCTTCATTTTCTAAAACGGACATTGGAATGTATCTATAGAAAGGCATCCATTCTGTTAAGCGTCCTAGGTTTAAGGCAAGTTGTTGATGTACAATGCCCGCCACATCATTATGTCTGTGCGTATATTCTCTTTGAGCCATTACGTGACAACCATCAATAATGTGATCGATGGATTCGTTGGTATCTCCACATAATCGGCACCGGTCAACCATGTCTTGATGTAACACGTGTTTGCGATAATTCCTGGTGCTGACAACTCTATCCTGAATCGCAATGACGAATCCTTCCGTTTCTGGATACAGCAGTCCCTTTCTCAGCCAAATATTGGATGCCTCACTATCCACTTCATATTGATCTAACGTTTTGGGGTGTTCGCTGTGGATGGCTTTCTGTCTCCATTGCGTTTCTACTTCCTCTATGGTTTCTGCCCTGATATTTAAGGCCTCCTCTGAGGACAAATTCAAGGGCGTGTAGTCAAGATCCGCTTTACAGATGGTGTTGTAAAGCGTAACATCTCGCTTGCTGTTAAAATAGTCTCGCAACTGTGTAACTTGTGACTCACACAGTTTTCTGACATCTACAATACCTCTGCCCCCTCTATGTCGTGGTAGAACTACCCTTTCACTCGCCGAATTACGGTGGTGCATTCGGTGTTTCGTCATTTCTACGCGGATGATTCTGTTTAATCGTTCGAGGTCAGTGTTTGACCATTTGATGAGCCCAAAGGAGTACGTGAGAACAGGGATGGCGTAGGTGTTGATTGCCCTGATCTTGTTTGCCGAGTTAAGAGAACTCTTCAGAACCAATCTGAGTCTTGTAGTGAAGGCAGTCGTTAGGCTTTTCTTAACCATCGTATGCTGAATATCCTTAGATTCAAGAATACCCAGGTATTTATATGACTCGCCCTCAGCCATTGCCTCGATGTTATTCCCGAAATCGTTCTCTATCTCTGCGGCCCCTAATTCTCCTCTGGTTAAATGCACTGTTCGGCATTTATCTAGTCCAAACTCCATGTTGATATCATTGGAAAACTGCTTTGTAACATCAATCACTTGCTGCAGTTTCTCGTCCGAACTAGCGTATAGCTTCAGGTCATCCATGTATAGAAGATGGGTCACTTGATGACCATCCTCATTATCATTTACTCGGAAACCACGAGACATGCTATTTAAAGTTTTGCTCAGTGGGTTCAACGCTAAACAGAACCATAATGCACTGAAGGAGTCTCCTTGGAATATATCCGTCTTAATGCGTATTGATCTAGTTATCCTCGGTTGTCCATGATCAAAATATTTGATTCTTGTACCCCAAAGCATCATCGCACGACTTAGGAAGTCAATGATGCGTGGACAAATTTTGTATACTTTTAAGACTTCAAGCAAATAGTCATGTGGTACGAAAGGAAACGCTTGCTTGTACTCAATGTATGCCACGTGCAAGTTCCTTTGGTGTTTACGAGTGTGTTTACGTCACAGTGAGCATATACCTTATCTGCTATGATAGCTGTAAGACATTTATATATTGTTGGAAGACAGGCTATCGGTCGAAATTCAGATGGATTTTGAGCGTCTGGTTTTTTAGGCAACATATACGTAGTATCCTGCAGCATAAAGCCTGGGATCAGATCTGGATATTCGGTGATCTTCTGAAAACACCGTGCCAACGCAGGATGCACACTAGTCAGGTACTTATACCAGAAATTGTGCACCATGTCCGGACCTGGAGTTACATGCTTTTTTCAAAACCACTGAAACATCTAAAGCTGTGATGTTCGTCAGCTCCATTTCAGGGTTATTGCTTGCTCTTGCTTTCTCTAGTTGGAACCACGCAGTGTCCAAATTGCTTCTATTAGTTTTTCCCCAAACGTCTGACCAATAGTTAGTCATTTCTTCCAATTGAGGGACTTCGTTGTCTTGCGGGTTATTTTGCTTTACACTCAGTTCACGATAGAACCTTCTTTCGTCTGTCTGAAAGGTTCGATTTTGTGGCCTTCTTGCACTACTTTTCTTGTACCGACGCAGTCTAGCAGTAAGAACATCAAGTCTCTGCCGCTGGGAGTCTATAATCTCATCCAATATTGCTGGTGTCAATGTCTCGATGTACCGAGGGTGGATGATTTTAATAACATGGTGTATCAGCTTTCTGGTTCGATTTCCTTTTCTATATTGAGTCAGTCGACCCAATTTGCACCTTACTTTGCTGACATCCATATCCAACCTGATCTTCCATGGTGGATCTCGCTCCTGTCTTGGGGCGAAGACTGCATTTATAGGCCTTGTTCTGTGGCCCAACGTTCTAACGGTTGCCACAGCTGCACAGTATACAAGAGTTTGCACCTCTAACGCATTTTGTGTTGCGTTCAATTGCATAGGTAAAACCTTCTTGTTTAGGTGTTCTATTAGTGCACGCAGATCATTTGTGATGTTCATCTTGGGCAGTGAATGCCTTTGTGTTGGTTCTACATGTCTGAACTCTAGTAGAGCATGACCAAAATTCCTTTCAAGGTGCTGTAGATTTTCTGGGACTTCGCTGTTTATATCATCGTTTATGATATCCGGATGTGGTTCTAGTCCATCCGGCACTTGATGCTCATTATCCCAAGCACCTATGTCTTCTGCTGCAATCAAGTTTTCGTTTTCCACATCTTCCAATGGAAGTTCATCAATAGGAAGCTGCTGTTCCACTTCCATTTCGATGGCAGCTATTTCAACAGCCGAAAGAAATTTGTTTACAGATATCGAGCGTTTTTGATCTGCCAGATTCTGCTCATTTATTCTTGTGGCTAGCCCTGAGTACTTAAGCAAGAAGAGACGATGATGTTCTCTCCTTACACTTTGCCCACTTTTCTTTGCCAAAAAATAAAAGCGCATCACATCTCTGTTCATATGGCATGTCCATTTTAATCGCTTCCTTGGTTGTTGAACTTCGGCTTCTGGCACTGGTTGTATTAGGCCATCTACCTCCGGAGGATGTGGTGGTGCTGAATCATCACCAGGTTGAGGAAGAACATCAATTGCCACTGCTTGTTCGTGTGACGCGGCTTCCTCTAACTGCTGTTCATTGCCGTTGTTCTTCCACTCCAAATCAACCTGCTGTTTAATCTCCATTGCTCGATCTTCTGAAATGAGTAGATTAGTCCTGATGTCCTTCACCTTAGCGATAAGATCTCTCAATGCGACTTTCTCTATTTGAGGATACTTTGCGGCAAATTTCGTTCTGAAATTTTGTCCTTTTTTGCGTGATGTTTCAAACTTCGCACTTTCATAATAGAGACGCATCAATTCCTCATTCATTGTGGTATCCCACTTGATGCTCTCCCACGGTATTTCTGTTAAAGTGGTTGGCTGCAAATAGCTAACGCTAGCCAAAGCATCCTCAGCAGACGCAGTTGATGTTTCACTGCTTACCGTATGTCGCAGATGTTCTTGCTGGCCAGCTGTTTGATTAGTGAGATCTGCCTGACCATCTTGCAGCTCACCATCACCACCTTCCCGCATGCTGTGGCCCCAGCGGTGGCTCCAGGGACGCCCCGACGATCCTCGGGTAGCGACAAGCGTTTCAAAATTTTTAAAATACTCTCCATTACCATTTATGGGTTTTGGTGTTCCTCTTAGTCACTTTCCTCTTCGTTTTCTGCCTGTCTGGCATGGGAAACCCTGTCAGTAGCAATGCTACGGCCAACATAGCCTTCAAATTCATGAGAGAAAAGCTCAAGCCCTACCGCGACGACAACGCGAGAACACCTTCGGTAGTAATAATTATTTTTTACTGGAGAGAAGTTGTAGGCTCCGGAAGCTTCGATCATGATTCCTTAAAGAAACCAATCCCAAAGCTACTGGAACGTGTACGTCATCCGCTTCTGCTCCTTCTGTCCTAGAAGGTAAGCAAGAGCGGGAAATTTACGTGTGAGAACATCGGGCAACACTGTTCCTTGGAGTCAGGTCTCTAGCCGCGGACGACCTTACGTGGCAGACAAGACAGTTGGAGATGAAGGTTCCACCTCTGGATACTTTTTTAGAGCTACCAGTCTTTGTAGAATTTAAGAGGAACAGTGTTGACGGACCAGATGGAGTGATCCCAGGAGAACAGCCTTTTGCATCCGGTTCGCGATGAAATGAGCCTGACGCTGGCAAGCCGGAATCTTGTTGAGTTGGCTGATAAATGAAGCTTTCATACCTCCAAGACAGCCGATTATGAGAATTATAAGATGGACTTTGTAGCCTTGGTACAGCCTACTCAGATCGAAAAGAATTGCTTGATATTTCGCCCGTTTTTCTCCCTCCTTTGCCGTGATATTACCATCGGCTGGTGCCGAGAATTCAATCACGTAAATGATCTTGTTCTTCAGGTCTTGGAGGACAATGTCAGGCTTCGTAGCACTGATACGTTGAGTGGTGGAGAATGAGAAATTCCAGTAGATCTTACACTGATCATTCTCCACAACTGACTCGAGCTCCCCCTGGGCGTATGGCAAGACGGGCAATAGATCAACACCATAGAAATGCCTGAGATGGTAATATAACACTTTTAGAGCTGCATTGTGTCTCTCTATGTACGCGTAGCATGCATATTTATAGCATCCACTGAGAACATGTCCAAGTGTTTCGGGCTCTTGCTTGCACGCTCGGCAGTTGGTATCGTGTACAGGTACATTCATTATGCGCTCGCGGTAAACTAAGGTGTCTATGACGCCGTCTTGACAGGCAAAAAGAAATCCCTCGGTCTCCGATCTCAATCCAGCAGACTTGAGAAACATGTTGGACAGACCCATCGAGAGCTCTTCTCTACGTAGGATGCCGTAGAACTTACCATGGAGGGGTTTCTCAGCATGTTCTCTTAGTAGGAGCGTATGTTCTGCTTCCTATACACGACTTTTGAGCACCAGAGGTGTTAGTGATGCTAGCCCTTGTGTAGTGTCGCTGGAATTAAATGGGAGGTCAAGCTCCTCTGCGGCCCTATCTGCTGCATGGTATAGAAACACCGCAGCATTGGCGACTTCATGTTGATGTACGAGTCGCATAAGGGAATCCGTGCTTTTTAGAACTGAGCAGGCTGTAGCCAGAACCGTTCTTCGATGAAGACACTCTAAGCTTAGCAAGCCTCTACCCCCTTTATCGCGAGGGAGATATATCCGAGGTACGGAAGATCTAGGATGAAGACTTCGATGTATTGTCATCATCTTGCGTGTGCTTCGATCAAGTTGCTTCAACTCATCGACGTTCCATTTTACTGCACCAAACGTGTAGAGCAGTATAGGAACGGCCAGCATATTGGTCGCCTGGATCTTATTCTTTCCAGATAATTCGGAAGCCCAAATTTTTCTGAGAATTCGGCGATACCTTTTTCCAAGGGCCGTTTTTAAGTTATGCACATTTTGGGTTTCCGCTTGCGGTATTCCAAGATATGTATATGTTTCTCCAATACCAAGATGTTGAATGGTATTTCCGCCTATGAGTTGAACATTCTGATCGTCACGGGATGATGTAGTTTCTAGTCTTCCTTGGTGTAGGTGGACGCAGGCACACTTGTCCAGTCCGAAGCTCATGCCAATCGCTTTAGAATACCCATTTACCGCATCTACAAGGATGTTAAGGTTCTTTTTTGAGGAAGCAAAGAGTTTAAGGTCGTCCATGTATAAAAGGTGGTTGACCTTATATTCTCTTCTGTTCGGCGGGCCACATAGGTATCCAGAGCTTTTGCCTCGGAGCACAATAGATAGAGGCAAGAGGGAGATGCAGAAAAGTATCGGACTTAGAGAGTCTCCTTGAAAGACCCCCCTCTTATATGTGACAAAGCTTGTAGTCACTTGTCTTTTGTCAGATGTTATGACAAATCTTGTCCTCCACAAGAGCATAAGCTCTTTTATGCATCTCACTATTTTTGGATGCACCTCCATGCACTCAAGGAGCTTAATAAGTAGCTCATGGTTCGTGTTATCGAATACCTTACGGTAATCAATCCAAGCCATGGACAGATTGCGTCGATACCTAATCGAGTCCTGAGTAATACACCTGTCTATTAACAGGTTCTCCCTGCAACCTGCCAGCCCTCTCTTGCATCCACGTTCGACTATTACACTCCATACCGGCTCGATGGATGTTAATATCCTCTCTTTGAGGATGCCAGTGAATAGCTTGTAGTTGGTGTTTGAACAAGCTATGGGCCTGTAGTTCTTTGGACTTGACAAATCTCCGATCTTAGGGATCAATACCGTGCGTCCTTCCACTAGCCATTGCGGGACGGGTTGTTCTCCGTTGAAGAAAGTAGTAAATATACGAGCTAGATGTTGGTGCGTAGAAGTAAACTTCTTCCACCAAAAGTTGTTGATTTTATCTGGCCCTGGCGCTCAAAAGTTCTTAGTTCTAGCGATAACTTTCTGCACTTCTTCAGCAGTAATTAGTGGACACTCTTCCTCTGGACCTTGTAACCTTTGCCTTTGGCAAAAGTTACGAAAGAGTGATACATCAGAAGCGTCTTCATTTAGTTGATAAGTATCTCCATATACTTGCTCTCAGAAGACTTGAATCTCTTCTCGACTAGGCGGATTTTTAACTACACATGACGCTTTATTGAACAGACGGGAAGGATTAGTAGAAAAGGTGGAATTTTCCTGAATCCACTTGACTCGCCGTTCAAGGCGCTGTTTCGCTGTTGAAAGACATCTTATTTTTTGCGTCCAGTGCTGCTTGATGGTCGACAGTTTACACTTGTTCAGCGTGTGATTTGCTTTCCTCAAGTTTCGAGCAATTGCCCTAACTTTTGGAGTGAACTTTTTATTTGATGTTATGTAGCTAATCACACACTGAACATTTGATGCATGCCGTCTCGCCGTTTCAATTTTGAACTGAAGCTGTGCAATACGCTCGCGTGTCTTACTCAGACGTACCGAAGTATCGTTACTTCTATCGTCGCCAAGCAGGGAAACCGCCTTCTCGTAAACTGCACAGTTCAGATTCCAGAGATTAACATCTTCAGGGAGCAAATCGCGGAGAGCAGTATTAGATTCAGCTAATTTGTCCATCCTGAGGAAGACTTTTTGGTGGATAGATCTCCTACTTCTCATGTTGGCATTATCGACTATCTGTAAAGGTGGTCTTGCTGGAACGGGTGGAATGTTCGCTGGAGGATGTTGCTCCTCTTCCTGTTGATAAACAGCTTCATATCCGTTTTTTCGCAAGAAGGATACCTGATCTCTTGAATACTCAGGCGTTTTATGAGCATATTCCGGGTGCATATTGCCCCAACGGTCATGTAACCTCTTCATGAATCCTCTCCGCGCCGGTGAGCTTCTTTGCCAACAGGTAAGAAGGTCCCTCCTGAGTTGGTCCGACCATTTAAATCGATGTTCTCGCGTTTGTCCGGGGTCATTGCCTGGTCGTCGCCTCGGTTCGTTCCTA
>CAKNXH010058625.1:0-31474 GCA_932178445.1 Andricus quercusramuli | reverse complement strand
AATGATTACGACTTACAGGCCTGGCACTTACGGTGCCGTTGCTCCTAACAGATCCGAGAAAGTTTCCCATGACAGTTCGGTCTCCTTATTATTCCTTCGTGGCGGGAACTAAGATCAAAGTGGTCGTCAACAAAGACTTCCCAAGGCCAGTAAAGCTGCTGGCTTGGATTCCTGGTGTATTCGTGGAACAAACAGCAGTACTTATATGTACTACCGAAAAAAAGTTTGGATACATCACCTTCGACCGTTAGAAAATTCATGCGAGACTTCAAAGCCGAATATCTATGCAGAAACTGAGTCTACGACTTTAAGGTAGAATCATTTAAAAGATTAGGAAATTTCCGTCAAATCAGCCTAAATTTAAATTATTTTAATGAACGAGTGAAGAAATATTTAGTTTTGAAGTTAAAAGTTTTTTTTTAGTGATATTAATTTTTGAGAGCCAAAAGTGCGAGGTTCGTCGTGAATCTTTTTTTTTTTTATAATGTACAATTTCAGATTCAATTACATAGACAATGGAACATAAAGAAATCCGAAGTTGCACCTTATAAAAAAATGAACGTTACCGACGAACCTCGGTATTTCGGCTCCCAAAAATTAATATTGCACGATTAAATATTTTGGATGAATACCTGGCAATTACATCATATTTAATAGTGCTCTTTATTTACATTTACACAGTAGGATTTACTCTTGATTTTCTGATTTTTCCAAGTTTTTAGGCACACACAAAGAGTTTAACTGAAGATTTCAAAATGTTCATTCAGCAGAAGGAAATATAAACTTTAGAATTAATATTGCTTCATTCGCTCATAAAAATAATTTCAACGTCGGCTGATTTGACGCGAAATATTCTGATCTTTTAAACGATTTTACTTACAAAGTCGTAGATTCAGTTTCTGCATAGATATTCGACTTTGAAGTGTATTATGAACTTTCAAACAATGAATGGAACTATAGCCAAACTGCAGAGCCAGGAGTGTTTGAGAGTCTCAAGAAGATCGACTGCAGGTCTCACTATGGGTTGAAGAGGATCAATATATATAACCTCTCAAAAACCAAAGTTATACCCGATGATGTCCCCCTTCCAGTCTGGACTTTTCAAAACGAACCTTCACAAACGTCTTTGGCTTTAATACAAGAACTTTGGACTTACGAGGCGAAAGTTGGAGGCTTAAGTAATAAGAGCGGATCAGTCATTTATGATAGTTCCGTAGACATACCTAGGACAGCACTCTATTTCAGAGGTGATATAAAACTTATTGGAATACCAAGTATTATTCTAGAGACTCTCATTTTTCAGAGCTCTGGAGCTTTTCGCCTCAACTTCTGCGAAACCGTGCCGATGAACTCCGGAAATGGGGTAATATAAGCGGAGCGCCTACTCTACCGCAGCCAGAATAAGCCGGCAACAAGGAAAGAGATGCGACACTGAGACATCAATAGTCATTCATCAATAGAGGAACAGCTATGCTTTAGGACCAGGAGAAACATCAACATACAGATTTCTCTCAAGCCCAAAGATCTGGATCAACTGAATGACACGCTTCGTGGCGATTTTCAGAAGAATCCGACCTCTGGATCATCAATTGTAGTGTTTATGACGCAGCGAGAACTTAAGCGGATGCAAATAATAAAAACAAAACCAACGGTTCATCATAATACCAAAAGACGCATACATCAACTCAGCACAAAGATAGGCTGGGCAAGACATGACACGTCCAGTATTCAGGTTTTGAATAACTAAATAACATCTGACAGGAAGTTCAATGCCAGGGTCTGGCACGGAGAATTCTTTATTACCATCTCTGTCACTCTTTTGACATTATCCCTGATACTGCTCCGCCAAACGCGCGCCCCTAGGGAAATAGAGCCAATTGTTGGAAATGAGAACTGCCAAATATACTGGAATTTCATTTCTCGAAAATTGTTTCTGTCGCGCGCTTGAGGCCTGTCATAGTCCTCATTGACTTCGAGAAACGAATTATGTTTGCTATTGAATTTTCGGCACCAGCAGACAAGAATATCACAGCCTAGCAGAATGAAAAGAGAGATATAAAGACCGTAAGCTGGTCGTCCTGATCATCCGTGCTCTTGGAGGAGCCAAGCTTTCACTAATCAATAGCCTGAAAAGTATCCCTGCATGTAAACGAAATGCTAAGACACTTGGGGGAAAACGCAGGAGCAGTCATCCTTGGGCCGCTCCATGTCCTCAGGACTTTTGCAGGATCTTTAATCTCACAGTGATGAGACGTGGTAACAGCTGAAACGTTACGGCGATTTCGCCGGGAGTGGGTGCAATTTTCTAGAATGGCACCCGCTCCCGGTGAAATCCTGCAGTTGTCCTCACGACAAACTTTTAACTATATATACAAATATTATTTATTATTAATTAAATAATTATACATATTATATTATACTACAAACACACAAACAGTTAAAATTTTGTCATAAGGACAACCGCGGGATTTCACCGGGAGCAGGTGCCATTCCAGAAAATGGCACCCACTCGCAGCGAAATCGTGGTATCGTTTCAGCTGCAACCATGTCTTATTACCGTGAGATAGGTATTTACAGTCTGCGATGGACTCCATACGACGAGCCGGCAAAATTCTCGTTCACCCTGAGGACACGGAGAGACCCAAGGCCGACCGCCTTCGGCATCTTCCCCGCAATTGTCTCGGCATTTCGTTGACACGCAGCGAGCTCCAAGAGCACCGACGATCAGGGAGACTAACTTAACAGAATATTCTAGGTTTAACAGTTGCAACTCCCTTATAAGATTTTTATACCTCTCTTTCTTTTCTTTTTCCTTAGATGCGATGTTCTTTCGGCTGGTACTGAAAATTCAATTACGAATATTTGTTCGTTTCTTGAAGTCAAGGAGAACTATGTCAGATCTCGAGTGCGCGACAGAAACAATTTTCGAGATAAAGCACTCTGAGTACCGCATTGTGCCTTTGGATCTACAAAGTTTCCGCGTGAGTTGGACAACCAGATAGTGTGTCCTAGGTACTCGAGATTTGCATAACATGCTCTGAAGCTATCCTCGGGAATGTCTTGGCTCGAAATGTGGCAACGGTATGCTAAAGTGGAAATGATATAGTCTAGGCACGCCAGAATGAAACCCTCCGTGCCCGAGACTTCAATCCGGGTCATTCCAGGGAAGCAAACGATATACTGTAACTTAACAAACATAATGAACTCACCTTTTAAAGGATCCTTTTTTGTATTTTTCGCAAAAATGAGCTGACTATACGCCGCTTGGTAACCTAGATTATCATCGGTTTCTGGAAACATCTGTTCTTCACTTAATATCTGATCTTCTTGTGGAAATTCAAGTAATTCCACTAAAGAAACCAAAAGCTTAGAGTAATAAGCATTATAAGGCGTTTCCAGCATCGCCGGAAAATTTACGAGCAAATTTGAGAATCCAAACACTGCTACTTTTCGCTCAATTTCACCAGACACTTTTTGCAGATCGGTAATAATGATTTTTTCCAAAACCATTCCGAACATTCTGAAAAGTAAAAGTAAATGGAGAGGGTTATGTTTTTGATTAACAAGTAACATTTCAGGAAATCACGCCTTTTGATAAGCGATGTCCTGTGTATTTGTGGAGCTTTACGTGCAATTAAATTTGCGTCACAAGAGCTGCGATTCCTCAGAGGACCACACCTATATGAAGCATCACCCTATCGCGAGCAGCCACAAATAATTTCCGAATTGTGACTATGTGCCTTCTTATAAAAAATGTCCGGACCTTTTGATGGTTTCTCTGAATTTCTGGAAACAGGATTTTCGGTTGAACAGAAACATCAACTTGAAAGTATTAAAAATGGCAGGCGCATTGAAGTTTTAAGCAGAGAAGAGGGCAACATTTATTTTATACCCGATACATTTATAAATTCTGATGATTCTTGCCTACTAGAATTTTTAACATAGTCCTACACGAGCCCGTGTGCTTGCAGAGTGAATTTGAAGTAATTTGATATGATTGCAGGCGACTACGTGTAACTGAAAGTGATTGTAAGCAATTGCACGGTGATTTCAAGTGATGTTAAGGTTATTTCAATAACGTTTGTACATTGATTGCAAGACCCCTCGGTCATGAGCAAGCAAATTTCCTATCTCATGAAGACTGATGAAATTATTTGACTAAAACGTATATGGGCGATTTTCAGATAGATTTCAATTTTGGTTTTTGGAATTTAAATCAATTTTTTTTAAGTTTGTCCGCAATTTTGTTGTTGTTGTAAAGAAGATACATGTTAAGACATTTTTTATCCTCACGCAGCAATAGAAGGGATTTTATATCTCTTTAATGCAATTTTGAACCTTTTCCTACCACATACAATATGCGATTACAAAACTCAACTTTGGTAGAGTTTTTTTGCTTCACCAACTCTGCAAATTCTACGAGGTTATTTTTTTCAATAAAAATTATTTCTCTTTTGGTCTTCCTTTTTGGGAGGCTTATAAGTTGTTACTTCAGATATCGTTTTTCGTAATTTTAGAGGACTTATGAAGAGTTGTTTAATTTTCAGATTCCGAAAACTTCACGTGTTTTTCAAAGATGATAGTAACGAAAATTGCACCCGCTCCCGGTGAATTCGCGGTAACGTTTCAGCTGTAACTTCATCTCACGACCGTGGGATAGGTGGTTGCAGTCTGCGATGGACTCAATACGACGGTCTGGCAAAAGCCTCGAGCACCGCGAGAACACAGAGCAACCCAAAGACGACCGCCTTCTGCCTTTTCTCCGCAAGTGTCTTAGCTTTTCGTTGACACACAGGGATGATTTTCAGTTTGTTAAACAGTGAAAACTTGGCACCTCCAAGAGCAACGATGATCAGGATGACTAGTTTAACAGAATATTCCGATTATAACCGTTGCAATTCCCTTTAAGGTAAGGTCTTTATCCCTTTCTTTCTTTTCATTCTCTTTGGCCATTATGTTTTTGTCGGCTGATGATGAAAATTCAATAACGAACATGATTTGTTTCTCTAAGTCGAGAAGAACTATGTTAGGCCTCGAGTGCGCCAAAGAAATAATTGTCGAAAATATGAAGTTTAAGCATATGCGGCACTTCTCACTTTCGACAATTTGTTCTATTTCTCTAGGAGCGTTTGGCGTACCGCAAGAGTGACAGAGGTGGTAATAAAGCAGTCTTAGTGCCGCTTTGTGCCTTTGCATCAACGTCGTTCCTGCACGAGTTGGACAACTAAACAGTATGTGTCCTAGATGCTCGGGTTGTGTATAACACACCTTGCACTTATCATCTGGAATGTCTTAACTCAAAACATGCTATAGTGAAAGTGATACCGCCTTGACACGCTGAAATTGAAGGCTCTGTGCGCGACTCTAATTCGGGTGATTTAAGGAAAGCAAGCGTTAGCTCATACGATATCGACTCATCATTCAGATTTCTGTGAAAATATGTCGTGCATCCTCTTATCGAGTAGCTTCTCCAGACCATTGTAAGAAGACGGTCTCGTCCATTAGCGAATATATGTTCTGTACCCGGAATAATCCTGTTGTGAAGACATTCGAGATTTAGTATTCCATGACCACCTTGACGTCGTGAGACTAGAGGTGCATGCTTTTGTTCATGTGCATAACCTTTCGTGACCCGATATCGAGGGATGTGAGCTCGTCCTTCGTCCATGGCACAACTCAAAATGAATCAAGTATTACCGGAACGCTAAGCATTTTCGTTGCAAATACTATGTTCCTCGCCAACAGTTCGGAAGACCAAATCCGTCGGATGAGACGTTTGTATCTGCATCAGAGAGTATACTTTATACATGTCATGTCCTTAATGCGTCTCTGTTGCACGCCCAGGTAATATAGGTATCTCCAGCGTCAAGGTGTCGTGTAGCGCTTCTGTCGATGAGCTCAGGGTCTTCGGGGATGCCATTGAGTTTTCCTCGCTTAAAATAAACCTTGGCGCATTGTTCTATCCCAAACTCTATGTAAAATACATGAGTGACCTTATGCTTTTGATTTCCAGGTTTGCCGCAGAAGTACCGTTCGGAACGGCGACGTGTTAGATCGTGGCAATAATGTGAGGCAAAAGAGAAGAGGGCTCATGGTGTCGCCCTGAAAAACACCTCTCTGAAAGGTTCCAAAGCGGCATCAATCTCTGTATGCACCTCACGATGTGTGGATGATCCTTTAAGCTTTCCAACAGACAGATGATGAGTCTATGGGAGGATAAATCGAAACGTTCCCCGTAGTCAATCCAAGCCATCGATAGGAAGCACTGATAGAATGCTGCGTCTTTGCACACACACATCTATCGATGAGCAGGTTCTTCCGACATCCTGCTACGCCTTTCTTTGAACCGCGTTGTTGGTACATAACTCGCTCAAACAAGTTATTGGCCTGTAATTCTTAGGGTCAGATAAGTTGCCATTTTCGGCAGGAGCACTGTGCGCCCTTCATTCAACCACTCCGGAATAGGCGCTTCCGGCTAAAGATATAAGGGAAAAATGCAGGCCAGACGCTGGTGGCTTGAAGGAAACTTCTTCCAGCAGAAGAACTGCTTACCATCTGGTCCCGGAGCGGAATATTTCTTCATGCGTCTTAACACTTTTTTCATCTCCTCGGTAGTGATAGGTGGGCCTTCCACCTCAGGTGTTATAAGGGCACTGCACGGTTCCTTGAAGCTATTTATGTTCACTGAGTCTTCTTTCTTCTTTCAGTGGATGCTGGAGGAGTCGAGATGGGCCAGAAAAAAACTGTTCATTTTCTTTGACACACCTCTCCCTCCGCTCTAGACTTCTCCTAGCGTCAGTTAGTACTCGTATTCTGTCAACAATATGCTGTCTGATGGACAAGCTTTGACTTGTTGAGTGTGTGACGGCGGATCTGCATTTCGCGCGCGAACTGTCAAACCTTGGCAGTGAAATTGCTTCCAGATGTTATTCAGTCAATAACACTGAATGCGGGATTCGTATTGTCTTGTCCAGCCTATCTTTGTTCTGCTTTGATGCATTTATCTTTTGGTCTTATGATCAGCCGTTGGCTTTGCTTTACGGTTTTCATGCGCCAAAGCTCTCGCTGCATTATACACACTACAACTGATAGTCCAGAGGTCAGACTTCCGGAAAAATCTCCACGAAACTCGTCATCCAGTTCAGCCAGATCTTCGGATTTGAGAGAAACCTAGATGCTGATGTTTCTCCGGGCCCTGAAGCACCGCTGTTCCTCTATTGGATGCGTGCCCGCGGTTGTTCTCAGTGTCGTCTCTCTTTCTCTGTTGCCGGCTTGTTCTGGCTGTGGCAAAATATGCGCTCCACTTACAAAACCCCTTTTCCGGAGTTCCTCGGCATTATTTCACAGACGTTGATGCGAGAAATGCGAGAGCTGATCCATCGCATTTGCTCTCTCTTGATTGGCATCCCCAACTCTAGGGTAGTCGACATTGTTTTCCGACCCATTGTCGGGAGCCCTGCGCGTTCGATTGCTGTTTTGAATAGCACTTACTACAACTATGTTTGGTATTATCATTGCTGTTCCCACGAACAGCTAGGGAAAAAGTTTCGTCCATCCTTGTAGAGTCCCGCAGGCAAGGATGGGGCCGCCCGGTATCTCAGAGGCACGGTTGTTACGACTTCGCCTGGGGGTTAATTCGTTCGGGACCATCCCGGGACGATTGCCGGCGACTGCCTATGATTTATTGTCACCATATTAAGCAGAAAACCTTGGTACATGGACCCTCTATCGCAACCTGAGGTCACGTCCGGTGGCTTCGTCACAGGTCCTTCGTTTCGATTCCCAAGGAACCAAAACCAAATAAAAACCCTCCTAAAATTGATCAGGAAACACGAGATGATCGCAAAGGAGCCTTTCTTCACAAAGCCGCGGAGCAGGCGGCCGAGTCCCTTGGTCTGAATTTTAACATCAGAAGTGAGGAAAGTACATTACTCTATCTGGATGCCTCACTTCTAAAAGCCCAAGTAAAAAAAGCAGAGGTTAAGAAATTCCGCCAACAGCTACTCTGCAAGAAAATGCACGGAAACTTTTGCAGAAATGGAGAAGATTAGTCCTTGTCGAAGGAGCAAACTTTTGCTTTCCTCAGATCGGCAGGACTTGATTTAGGTTCAGAGGATTTTATTTTCACATGCACGCATGGTACGTAGAAGACATACTATCCGGGTGTCCCAATCACGCTAGAAGAACGTATCTTTACAGACATAATGCGGTTCTAAGAGTGCTTTAGTACCATTTTTGTTGGTCTTACAATGTTGGCCACGACCCTGCCCTTTCGAATGCTCCGATGTCAATTGTCCAAAACGAGGAGTGCCAAATTATCTGGAACTACGATTCTCGGACAGTAGTCTGCATTGCACACTCGAAGCAAGAACATTGTTCTCCAAGACTTCGAAAAAAGAACTATAATCCTCATCGAATTCTCGGCTTTGGCCAACTACAATACCATCTTCAAGGAGGTAGAAAAGAAGGAGAGATATCAAGATCTTAGAAAGGAATTGCAGCGACTGTAACCAAAATATTCGGTTAAAATCATTTTCCTTAATCGGTACTCTCGGCGGTGCGAAACTATCACTGGTTCGTAACCTCAAAGCCAGATCCGAGTGCCAAAAACATGCCAAGGCACTTGCGAGATGGATGCGCAAAAGCTGTCATCCTTGGGCCGCTTCGTGTCCGCAAGACACACCAGGGTTACGCCGGACTGTCATTGTGCCGGTGTCATTTTCATAGATGTCAGTTGCTTCCAGTGGGACACTGCGGCGGTTGTTTAACCTCTTTCCGTAAGCTATTAATGGTGATCACATTTCACAATTGGATCAACTAAGCAGCCGAAATTAATATCATACGGGACCAAACAAAAAGAAAAAGTTATTTTTGTAACAAAAATCTTCAAGTATAAATTGATAGAGAAATAAATACTTACTGCGACTGAATTTGATCGATGGTGTTAACTAAATTAGTAGCGCCATATTTCAGGATGTAGTACGCGAAAAATACAATCAGCCCTTTCACAAATTTCACTGTCTTGGTTGATGAAAGTCGTTGAAACAGTAACAAGAAAACTTGCTTCATGTACGGATGTAGAGCATCACTGAAAATTATAATAACAAAATTTGCCGCTATAAAGAATTAATTATAGCAAAGTTTGGGACATTCTTCATGTACAACTATAGTTGAATTTGAAGGGTGGTGCTCCAAAATGGCATAAGCGCCACTATGCCAAGGTTTTAGGAGAGACAAAAAAATTTCACATTAATTTTGAATTGTGGGGTGAAAAGTTTGAATTAAAAAAGTCATCTAGTACAAAGGAAATTGAGGGGGATTTTTGTCGATTCAGACGCATGTTTATCAATTTTTAATTCTGATTTAATCTATAATTTTTAATTGAAAACACACACAAGGAAAATAAATTTATAGGTATTAAGATGCTGAATCGAAACCAAACAATTTTGTAATTAGACAAAAATCTCTTTGTCATAATGCGTATTGGAATCTATCTGATTTTTAGGCCAATAATATTGTTTTCGTCAAAATGATGCATATACCCTTTCGGAGCGTCATCTTCATTTTATTTAAAAAATATTTGGTTCGAATGCATGTTCAATAAAATACTAAAAAAATTGTGACATACAGCCTACATATCTTAGGGCACTTTGAAAATAACAATTCGAATGTTTTCCCCTCCAAGTTTTGAGCAATATTGAAATAAGTGACAAAAAAAGGCAGACCTAGATTAAAAACAGAAACTTTTAGGAAACGTCTGAAAATTTTGGAAATATATGGTAAAATTACCATAAATTATCAAAAACTCTCGGAAGTCTTAGCATACCCTTAATTGAGGGAAGTTTTGAAAACTTCTGGTAATTTAAGCTAACTTATCGCTTTGGGTTGGACCACTCACTACTTAGAATCAATCTGTGATCGAAGAGCGCAGTCCTAGCTGTTAAAAAAGGTTGTTTTTCTCAAAGTGCTATAGCACAGCAGTTATAATAAGTTACTTTTTAATATAGTTACAGCCAATCAAAAAACAGCACACATTTTCAGTGTGAGTCGTCGACAATTGATGGCATTCGCGCACGTTCGCACGCATCAAAATAGCTGGCTCCTACTTTTGTACAAATGTTAGGTCAGATATTCACCACTTGTAAAATTTGGCTCCCCCTGACAGTATTCGTACCCGGGCGCTGCGTAAGTTGAACGTGGTACCCTCGACCGTTTAAAACCACAATTTTATCCAAGAAAATGTTCTCATCCAAATTTCTATTCTATATTGCGTTTTTCTTTTTAAAAAAATCACTTGCAACACATAAATATTGAACTATAAAGTTGAAATTAATTCGAAAAATGTAAGGATTGATAGTGATTGTGAAATATTGTTGTGTCTGAAAATTAAAATAAAGTACTTTTTGTCAAATTAAAAATAGAAAATATCCCTAATTTTTTTCTAATTAAAAAACACGTATTTGTTCTTTTCTCATTAATATGGAGCTACTGGGGGGGGGGGGGGGGGGGGCAAACCTCGATGTGACCAAAACCTTCGACCACACCGCTCCGCTCCTGGATTCTGACAGAGGTTCGCCCCTGAACCACAATCCGCCTAAATTTTACAATCAAACTTCTCACAACTAGTTTCAAAAAATACTATGTAGGACGCTATTCTTCATTTGATCAAGCATTTTATGACATGGATGACATGTGTACGGCTTAGAGAAATGAGTGAATGTTTTACGAAGTTAGAGTGTAGGCGAATGAAGAAGTAATGTTTTTAGGCTAAAGCAAGTTAAGGTGAAGTTTTTAGACAAATAAGGGAAGAATAATTTTGAGAAATAAGGTCGGGGTTGGACAAAATAGGAAAGTGAGGTTTGGTTTTTGATTTGTGGGTTTTTTAGTAAAAGGGGGAAAGTGGAATGGATTAGGGTGTGGTAGCGGGTTTTGTTAGGCAAAGGATGAAGGACGGAGATAAACTTAGGGTAAAATCACGAAGGAATAGTAAGGAGTGGTATCATCCCATGTGTTCGGCGAACAGAGGTGGGAGAAACAGCCTCCAAGATATCGCTAATGTTTGCCAGCATACAAACTTCAGCTTGCCATCCTGCACATGCGCATTGCTGTTGTCGTGTCACGTGATACACCCACTCCCCTATGTTATATTTTTAATTCTTGATGCATTTGTAGATTATGTTCATGGGGCAGAAAACAAAACGCGCAGTCAAACCGGCAATTGCTAGTGCTGATAACACGTGATACAACATCAATGCGCTTGTGCCAGGTGGCGAGTCTGGTATGTATGCTTAGTAAACACTAGTGACCTCTTAGAGGTTGCTCGTCCCACTTCTCATGTACAGGGATACTTAAAACTTATTTTTAAAACTTAAACCCTAGTTGATAAAACGATAATAAATTGTTTAAACAATTTTTTCAGTAAATTATGGACAGTTGCTATTTGAAAAATTATTCATGTTGAACGAGACAAAATACATCTGTAAAGTAACTATCAATAACTTGAAACAATTAGGGTATGAGTTCTGAAATAAAAAAATAGTTAATAATGAGCGACATAGTACAACACATTCGAAAAAACTATAATTTTCTCCACCTTTTCCGTGAGAAGGCATAAGGTTAAATAATTCAAAACTGTCTTTAACAAAAAATGTAACTCTTAATGTTGATTAGCTGTGTCATTATTTCAAGAAAATATTAACTTTTCACAATTACAAAGGAAACAGATTGTTCGAACAAATTGAAATAGTTGAATCATAAGAATTAATCAAAAATATTATTATACTTCATGCTATCTCATTTTGTTCCAGTGATATCCTGCGAGAAGTGAGTACATGATTCTAATTGTCTCTTTTGTAGTTCTTCTTATACACCTGGAAGGTAGTTCATTAATTTTTTAAACTATTAAAAATTAGTTGTAGACTACTTGAAAAGTTGTGTTTTACCGAATAATAATCATTTATTTCAAAACCAGTTTTTAAAAAATCGTCTATGACATGAATTTCACGTAAAACTATTTATCAACTATTTGTCTATTTATCAACTGGTTGCCAATATACAAGGGCCTGAATTTCTTACTTGTTAACATGCACTTCTACATTCAATTAAGTGTAACTTCTCTTAGGCTAATCAGATTGGACTATTATTATAGTATTTTGGAAAGCTCCTTTGATTTACTTTAATACTATGATAACGATTTTTTTATTAAACATTCTTTTTTCATCAAAATTCAAATTTATTTCTTTTTAAAGAAAAACACAATATAGAATAAAAAGTTGGATGAGAACATTTTCTTGGTTAAAATGGTGATTTCAAACGGTCGAGGGTACCATGTTCAACTTACGCAGCGCCCGGGTACGAATACTGCCAGGGGGGGGGGGGGGGGGCGGGCCCCAAAGTCGCCAAGGGTACCCACGTAAAATTTTGTTGTTCTTAATCGTATTGAAACTCTAATAAATAGTAGTGCTAGTGGAACTATTTTAAATCTGTGAAGGGGGTGCGTCTAGTATAACAGGTTGTCAAGATACAGGGGTCAATTTTTTTGACGTTTTACTCTACGTGTTCATTTTCAATAATTCATAACTTTTCTATAGTTGTCCAATTCAACTTATATGTGAGGGTTTTGAAAAGGGGGTTTTACGAACTTTGTAATACATGAAAATTTTGTATAAAAAAATTAATTTGACTTTGATTTTTTAATGTTAGAAGTTTTTTTTTAGTTTTTCTGCTAATGCGGCACTTTCTATTCTCCTCAAAATTATTTTAAAAGAAAGCTTGGTTCTTCCCTTGAAAATCATTCTAGGCTGAAAATGGGATGGAATGAATTAGTTGCCGTACAGGTCGGCTTAAGCTGAATCAAACTGGTTTCTTTTTAGAATAATACACTAGCAAGAATAAGTCGTCCAAAAGGATGAATTGTTTGATGTAATATTTTAACCACATAATCTAAAGGTCTATATGGGTGCATGAGTAGATTGTTTTTTTCGAAGAATGGTCTTGTTTATGATTATTTTTTAAATTTAAAATATACTGAATTTTATGATCCTATAAAAGGGTAAAACACCAACAGGAGTGTACCCATGATGGATCTAGAACAGGCGCTTTCCTTTCTCCCTGCTAGCTGGTTTTCAGAAAACCAGTGAAGCGGAACGAATCACCGCATAATTTGCTGACAATACTGGAACCCAGGGGGATGCCTGTCTGCCAGCCCTCTTAACCCTTGCTTGCTTTGTTCAACCTTCCTTATAATTGTTTAGACGACTCACTGCTAAAAATTTAGCATTCCGAAATTGGTCCGAATTTATTCGCAATCAATCCGATTCACGATTTTTTTCCGAAATATGTCCGATCTAATCCGATAACTGTACGAAAACAGTCAGAAATTTATCCGATTATGTTCGGAGTCTGTCCGGACCATAAATTTCGACTCCGGAAAGAGTCCGATTTGATCCGAAATTAGTCCGGAATTATTTTCGTTGAAATAAAATGGAAAATAGTCCGGTCTAATCCAAAATTTATCCGAACGTAAACTTTCACTCCCGAAAGAGTCCGACTTGATCCGAAATTAGTCCGGAACTCAGCACCTGAAATTATTTTCGCTAAAGAAAAACCGGAAAATCGCCCGCTTTAATCCGAAAGCCTACCGGTCAAAAACATTAACTCTGGAAATATTCCGATTCCATCTGAAATTAATAAGCACGTTTTAGTTGTCATTCGGTGATATTAAAGTGAAAACGGAGAATTGTCCGCTTGAATCCGAAATTCTTCCGGTCAAAAACATGTACTCCGGAAGCAGTCCGATTCTATCCGAAATTAATACGCAGGTTCAAGTTGTCGTTCCGTGAAATTAAAGTGAAAACGGAAAATCGTCCGCTTAAATCTGAAATTCGTCCGGTCAAAAACATCGACTCTGGAAACAGTCCGATTCTATCCAAAATTGATCAGCATGTTGAAGTTGTAATTGGGTGGAATTCAAGTGAAAACGGAAAACCGGCCGATTAAATACGAAATCTGTCCGGTCTAAAACATCAACTATGAAAATAGTCCGATTCTATCCGAAATTAATCCGCAATTTTTAGTTGTCATTCGGTGAAATTAAAGTGAAAACGTAAAATCCTCCGTATAAGTCTGCAATCCGTCCGGTCAAAAATATGGAATCCGAAAACAGTCCGATTCTATTCAAAATTAATCCGCTGGTTTAAGTCGTAATTTCGTGAAATGCAAGTGAAAACGGAAAATCGTCCGCTTAAATCCGAAATTCATCCGGTCAAAAACATTTACTCCGGAAGCAGTCCGATTCTACCCAAAATGTATCCACAGGTTCAAGTTGTAATTTTTGTATGTCAAAAAAGTTTGAACAATAGGTCGATTCATGCGTTTCAGAGACGCGAAGAAATACGCTGTTTTTTTCTTTTTTTTTCTTTTTTGAAAACAGACAGCATTTGTTGATTAAATTTGTTTAAACAATCACCAGTTGTTATTGGACGAAGAAGTCTGATAATTTTATGATATTTTCGTGTAATTTTTGGCCATTTAATAGAAAAAACTTGATTTATTTCAACATAACTACCTGCTATGGATAATTGTTTTATCAAGTTTATTTATAATATAACAATTTATTTATTATATTTCACGTATTGAATTAAAATATGGTTTATGTATATAGATTGTTCAAATCCATCTTTCTTTAGCACTTTTTATCACAGAATCTGAAAAGACAAATGACTCTTTTGTTGCGCAAACATTTTGATCACAACATTGACTTGGAGGGGCATATTTCTGATTTCCCTGCATTTTTTTGTTTATCGAGCAAGACCGAACTAAATCACCCGTTGATAATGAATACGCAAGTATCTAGTCATCATACTACATTACAACATCTCCTTTAGCTGACCCTTTCATTGGCACGAGATGAAGGCCTGTTACAAAGATTGAAATTACGAAAAAATGACTCAATTCAATTTTAATTAGCTGAATTAATTTCCTTAAATAATTTAAAAAGAAAAGGTAAAATTTTTTAGGAAAATTGGTTAATATTGTCCACGATAAAGGTAATGCTCAAGTAAATGCGAAATTTTCGAAACTCTCAACTGGAATTGAACGTATCGACCGATTTTTAAAAATCTTTTTTTTAATCTTCTCGTAATTGTCTAATATAGATTATACCAGGGATGGCCAACGAGAGGTGCTGACGCTTCTCCTTTCCTCCCGTTTCTTCCCCTTCTCCGAGCGCCTTACCGAGAGTTGTCCTCTTCTCGTTTCGTTATACTCGCGCCTTGAGCACGCAGTGTTAACGCAGCTGTTCGCTTTCGGCGTCTTTCGGGGCCACGGCTTCGTCCGCCCAGCAGCCGAGGAGACTCGACCCCTCTGTACACCGCGCTCGCCACATGGTCCCAACGAAGGTGGTAAGAGAGGGGATCACGAACTGACAGATTTTGACTCTTTTGCTCTCGCATTGGACATCCCTGGATTATACCTACTGTTAAAATTCAGCCAATGAATATTTTTGTATTATTGATTTTTTATCAACCGGCTATAATCGTCTAAACAATGGAAAGGTTGAACAAAGCAAGCAAGGGTTGGCCCTTGCTTGAGGGCAGGCAGACAAGCATCCCCCTTGGATTCCAGTATTATAAACAAATTATACGGTGACTCGAGTCGCTTCACTAGTTTTCTGAAAGACGGCTAGCAGGGAGAAAGGGAAGCGCCTGTTTTAGGTCCATCATGAGTGCACTCCTGTTGGTGTTTTGTCCTTTTCCAGGTGCATAAAATGCAGCATAAAAACAGTATATTTTCAATTAAAAAAATGAATATAAACAGGACAATTTTTCGAGAAAAAAAAACAGTCTACTCGTGCACCTGTATAGGCCTTTAGATTATGTGGTTAAAATATTACATCAAACAATTCATCCTTGTGGAAGAATTGTGTATTATTCTAAGAAGAAACCCGTTTAAATGATCGTAAGGAGGTTCGATCATGGCATTTCTAGTCAATGAAGTGTCTAAAAAATTTTTGATTCAGTAAAAAAGCATAGAAAGTCTATAATCATCGAACCTCCTTGAGCGCAAGGGTATCACGCGCCGCACAAAGCCTGGATCGGGAATTTATTGTTCATAATAAACTACAGCCGACAAGTGCAAACCAATTTCGATTTTTGTTTTTTAGGAGTGCTCAACATTGAGTGATTCAGAACATCACTAAATCCAATTTTTTAATGTGATTCTGTGTACTTAATTACTTAAACAAATAGAACATCAAAATTAGACATTTTACCAATATTATTTTTCTTTCTCTGAACAAAAAAGCAGAATAAAATTGGTATGTATCAGAATGTCAATAAATATTTAGTTTAGGATTCAGCATAATTGTTATAAGCAAATTATATGAACAATTAATTGGATGGGGCGTTCAACCGCAGAAATTAAAAAAAAACTAAAATGCCTAAATCTTCCCCAGGAGTAATGTTGAAAATAAAAAATAACAATAAATTAACAAGTACTACGGTTATAACCATTTCAATCAGGGACGGCCACGGACGAGCTCTGGGAGCTAAAATCTGTCAACTCGTCAAACCCGGTGTGCTAAATAATATTAAGACCATTTTTCACATATTTGATATTCACAGTTATCACTTATACTGGTCAATGTCTGTCCCACAGGTTTTTTGTCATATCCCGCTGCACTGCTATTTTAGGTTCAAACTCGAAAATAATGGTTCGATCTATTTATAATGCGCGACGAAATTATGAATTTTATACTCACGGAGATTCTAATATAGTTGAAAATCGATTTATCAACATCGATTCCAAATAAAAGTTAATAATAATCACTATTTTTGGGTACATTTTTTATACAATGTACGGTAATGCACCATATTAGTTTATCATGTTATAAAGTGCGCGGATTTTTTGAAACTATCCACACAAAATCAGATAAATCGTGCAAAGCCATTTTTCCGATATTTTTAAGTAACTTTAACTGTTCGGTACATATTTTAAAAAGATTTTTGGAATTCTTTTGATTGATGTTAGTCGCATGTCCTAACACGTGACTTTTATCATCGTGTAAAATTCAAATCCATGACACATACATTCCTTGATCTCTTAGTTTCATATTTTCATACACTTTTGGGTTTCCCTTAATTGAAAATATATATTTTAGGCAATTTCAAAATTTTTCTGTTTTCGAAAATCTCATTGTCTAATTAACATGGTCAACTTTTTGACAGTCACACATAATTGAATTTAATATTATAATTTTCATTTATTTGTTTTAATCACTATACTTCAAATTGATAAAGCATTACAATATCAAACAATTCCATACGTGATATACTTTCATTGAATTTTCATTACTTGAGTAGTCGGAATTGATTTCCGTAATTCAAATTTATAAACGTACGCCCAAAACCCGAGTAGCTGCGTGGACGTCTTCCGCGCAAGACCGAGAGGATGGGGTAAGATCGGAGAAGTGGTCCGTAACAATCCCTGATCTTAATGAACAAATTGTACATTTTTGGATTTTCTCAATTTCACAGGTTTTGTTCTATCAAACTACTTTCAAATCCATTGGAAATTATGATTGTGTAAGTGAAGAAAAATTTAAAAGTTAAATTTTGTTATTGTTAATAAAAATATTTTAATTTTTTAATTTCTGTTGGTTCTCGCGCTTTGCTCTCAGTCTTTGCACTTCCTCCACATTTTTGCACAGATCTTTTAAAATTAAAGGTCAAAGCATTGACAACTGTAATTTGGTGATTGTGAATTCTGTTTTGTTAAAGCTCCTTCGGCTTTAACGTTCGCACTCGATTTTGTCCAGACTGCAAAATTTTCTACATTATGTTCAACACTATTATATTAAATGTATATTACATTTATTTATGTACCTCGGCCTGAAGTTGCTTATTTATATATTGCAAAATAAAGTAAAATTTTTATTTATCATGATTGCTTTAAGATTGGTTCCTTATTTTGAATTAAATTTTATTCTCAGCTACACTGAAAAATGTATCATTTCAATAAATTTGAATTATTACAATTCATAATATGCATTGGTATTGAAACAGACGTATTTTCATTGTCTATTTTTTCTAATGGGAAATTTTCAATGTTATTTTTTACGATTTAAATAAAAAACATCACGTGCGTCCTAAACTACGACCCAAGACAGATTTATGTGTAAACATCTTCAGTAAACGTTCACTGCAATTGAAATCTTACAACGTACAAGGTACATTATAAGGTGTGCTAAAGCACGATCCAATCCGATTAGTCTTTCAAAAGTTATCCGGTATACAGACGACAACGATAACGACGACGGATTCAGGGGGTCTCGAAACGTGGAAATTTAAAGAAATACGCGATAGTCAGTTTTCACATAAAACTAATACCTTCCCATTATGACGGCAATGTGGAAATATTAAATATAGGACTTTTAAACGGGAAAAATTATTTTTTCTACTGACTCCAGTTCCAGGTGATACCTTAATGGTAACGTTCCATTAAGAAGTCATTTAGCTTTTTTGTTCAGAAAAAAAACTAATAATGGTAAAATGTCTAATTTTTTATGCTCTATTTATTTAAATTAATAATATTATATATATATATATATATATATATATATAAAATATATATATAAAAATATATAATATAACTTACATATATATATAATAATATATATTATATTTAATATTTGTCATGATACAAAAGTGGCACAACTTTTTTTTTGCCCATATATGTGTCACTGACAATCGAGTTTGTATAAGTGAGAGAAAAATAATCAATCTCAACATCGGCAACGATAGAAACGCACGAAGGATGGCCGAGGAATTTCTGCGGGTGCATCGGCATTTGTATGGGAAAAGTATTCGTTAAGAAAACGTATCGTAATTCGATATCACAATCTTCAGAATGATGTAGAACTTCATAGAACGATGGGAAAGATTCGAAAATTGGATTATTTGCCTAGAATGCATCGTTATGTTCGTCAGTATAAACGCGTCTGAATTAAATGTATCATAATTTAATCTAACGAGCTCGACGATTACATCCAATTAACTAAGTTTGTAAACCTCAAAGCCATACGGGAAACCGAAAGTGATGAACATGTTTCGTGCTCCAGACTAAAGACTGGCCCCCACTGACGAGCAGTCAAGGGTACAGGCCAGATTCCAATTTGGCCAGAGAAAAAGTCTACTTAGATTTCAAATTTTGGAAGAATATCAACCTTGGAATTTATCTTGAGATGATTCATTAAACAAGATTAATCAAGATTAGAATCGCGAGGAGACGTGTTAATTCTCGATTCACCCTGCTTGATAAAGTACCAAATGAAAAAGTTACAAGGTTGGGCACTTTCAGTCGTTTGAACATTCATAAAGGCATAACAACATAAAACTGAAATTCGACGAAATACAATAACTTGACATAGACACTTTCAATGCAACAACAAAGTATGAGAATATTGCGAATAGAAGTTGCGAATAAACATAATTTATACAAAATTATTAAATTTAATTATTCCCTCAAACACATATCATGACGGGGACGGATACCGGCGAATCAACTGTCATCAGTCAAAGAATAGCCCCCTGACGGAATATTCTTAATTAGAGTCAGTAACGTGCTCTAGTGGAGCGAACGTGAACTAAATATCTACGAACGGTAACCTCAATCGACGTAGATTATGGGAGTTCTTCTTACAATACTCAGTCTGTCACGTGATTTCCGATCCACGCTGACGAACGTTACGAAGGTACGTCTATCACTTTCTTTCCTCGTAATTGCCTGAGGTTCAGGGCCGGTCTTAGGGGGGGGGGGGGGCGATATTGTGCGCCGCACAGGGGCTATATAATACTTCTATTTCTATATTCATCTTATTAGAATCACATAGTAGACAAAACTTTCAGACTTTATGGACAGAGCGGCATAATTAAAACGCTACGTTCAAAAAAGCGGGCCCTGCGCATGATAGAGCGTGCCAATTACGAGTATAAGTCATTATCTAACCGCATTATGTAGCTAGACCGTGGTCAATCGTGGTCTCCATTTACATTTACTCCTGAGGCTGTACGATCTGTAATAAGTTTTCATTCCATATATGAATGTATTTTATATATTTTATGCGTATAGATATTTGTTATTTCTTTTATCTTTTTTTATGAATAATATAAACTATAATTTCCTATTCTACAGAGTATAACGAGGAGTAGAGCGCTGAACAAATGGAGGTTACGGTCTTATTTAGCCTAACCTAAAATCTAAAAGACTGTTTTTGTCTCCAATCATTTTAGCAATCTATGTAAGTTCTAGAAAGACATATATGTAAGAATTTTAGAAGACTAAATATGTGTTGTCCTTATATTGGTAGGCGCTGCTATGACCAGTCATGAAGGTAAAAATTAGTAAAACAACGTACAAATGGCAAAATGCTTTGAAAAAACCTGAGATTCATTGAATAATTTTTTGGAAATAATAGTTCAATACATGTTCAATTTATTGTTGTAAATAAAGTTTTAGTGGATTTAAATCTTGATCACTAAGGTTATTTCGTGTATCTTATATTTTATTTTCACAAACTAAAAAACTGCTTTTTTCTTTGAATCAAGTAAATTTTTGCAATAAAGTTGATGTATAAATTAAAATGTTACAATTTTCAGAATTACATAAATTTGTGTGTAAAAATATTTTTCCTTTGGAAGAAAAATAAATTAATCAAAGAAAGTTTGACACCTCTTTCTTTTACTTATTACTATGAAAAATAAAAACGAGAACTTTAAAGAAGATTTTGTTTAAACGAAATTACAGGTTAGGTTTTACCGCTTTAGCCGAGCAGCGCCCATTACTAGTTGTCCTTGGTGTAATTTGGCTTACCGCTTATATGTAAAAATTAAATACATTTTGGTATTTCCAGTAGGTATATTATTTGGTTTTCCAGAACAAATTTTTATAGTGATGGCCTGCTATGCTTCTGTCCGTCCGTATGTCTGTTCGTTTTTCTGTCAGTCCGTCCATACTGAGTTATACATTCAAGAAAAAAATATTTATTTTAATTTTTTCCAGACTATTAAAATGTCGGGTTGAACTGAAAATTTTAAGAAAAAGCCATCTGGCTACCAAAGCAGAAAACGAAAAGCGGAAGAAGAGCAGAAATTCGAACAAACAAAAAATCAATGAATTCGAAAAAGTACCTTGTACAAAAAGAAAAAGTCGATGACTCTAGAAATACTGAAAAAACAGAATTATGCTCAACCTCAACTGTAGAAGATAGTATGCCAACCAGCCCGATAGCAATAAAACCCCTTGATGAATCAGTGCAAGTTCAAGAGATAAATGACAATGAAATATTTGAAGAGCCAAATGACACACAGAAATTAGCAGAATTGTCAGATCGCGGTTCTTGGCCTATTTTTCGAAGCTCTAAAACTATAAAGTATTTACTGAAGATTGGCCCAAAACAAATAAATATCAATAAGTACCCAGAAGATGAAAAAGGTCGAAACTTCTCAGGCGTTTATTACCATAGGAAACTGGCAAATGGTGAACTTATTTGGCGCCGTTGGTTAGTTTACTCAGTATCTAAAGATAGCGTTTTTTGTTTTTGCTGCCGAATTTTCGATCCTAAATCAAATGCCAATTTAGTCTGCAACGGATACAATAAGTGGCAACACTTATCTCACACGTTTAGATCTCATTAAAATAGCACTTCTCATATGAAATGTTATGAAAAGTGGTTAGAGACTGAAATGGAAATAGAAAAAGGAGAAACCATAAATAAAGAAGAACAAAAAATTATCGAAAAAGAAAGTTTGCGATGGCAAAATGTTTTGCTCCGATTAATGAACATTACTCTGTATCTTGCGGAAAATAATATGGCATTTCGAGGAACCTCAGATAAACTATATACACCTGATAATGGAGAATTTTTAGGACTTGTGCAACTAGTAACCTCAGTGAGGTTATTAGGATTCATGATGTTTCTTTAGAAAAGGGGAGTTGTAATTGCTATATAAGTATGTTTCACCTCCAATGGCGCTAAATACACTTTGGCACATCCCTTTCTGTGTTGTGTAGCTGGCGTTAAGTAAATTAAAGCTGTTTTTCGATTTAGTTCCACGTATGGGGGTATAGGGGAATATAATTCCAAGAAGAGAAGCGAAGAGTCCATAGTAAAGGAAATTCTAGCTCTGCAAATCCAGTGAGTCCTAGTCACTACCAGGTTCCTTGGCGCAGTTGAAACCATGTCGATTTTAAAAACCGGTGGCCTGGGTTTAAATCCTGGTTCGGAGTTAATTTTTGCGCACTATCGATTCTTTGCAGCTCTATTCGCGCGTGTACCTGCAACACCGTTATACAGTGCAACCATTTTTTACACACAGTATTCTAAAATCAGATCCTTCAGGTACAATTTAGAAGCAAGAAAAGTGATACTTTAGAAGAGGACGTTGCAAAAATTAGTTTATTAGTTCAGTGTCTGATGTTGCCTTTTTTACATTATATTTAAAAATTCAATGCGGCTTTTTTGTAATTTTGTGTAGAGCGAACCTATCGAACACTTATTCCTATGAATCAAGCTAATGTGTAAAATTAAGAACGACGAGATTGGAATAAGCAGCTGTAAAAGGTGCGATGCGATCTAGCTACATCGCCAAAAAAAGCGACTGGTAAACGTCCTTTTGTACGGCTACGAACGGACGGAGCAATATGTAACGAGCGATGAACGAGCGGGATACGTAAAGAGCAAAACTATTAAATCTGAGAATCGAAAGTTGCCAAATTGTGTGCGACTTCATATTAGAAATTTCCAATGTACTTTTTTGCATTCTTTATTCATTTACTTCTAATTGTAATTAATTACATTCAACTGAACTACTTGCCTCGTGTTACTCTAGCTAAGCCAATAAGTTAATCAATAGTTAATGACAATTTAATTTACGTCTACAACCTTTGCTTGGAATACATTTACAATATATCCATACACATGAGAGCTTGGATGTGAATAATAAAGTAAATTAATTAGCTTAAATATACTTACGGTGGAAAATAATCAATTATACATTGAATTAGTAGAAATCCTTCGTGATCATGTGTTTTTGATGCTACTAACTTTTGAAAAACACCTAAGAGAGCACTGATTTTATCTTGAGCTACAATCTGATGTGAGCCTTTCGAGATAAATGCTTGCAATAATCTATTCAATGGATGTATATTTCCTTGCCGTTCGAATAACACCGGTGATAATAGACAAGGAAACAGGGCCATGTACGTGTCAGGTATATTAGATTCAGTACGTAGTTCAAGAAGTAATGCAAGTATTTGAAAAACGTATGGTATGAATTCTGAAATGGAATGTACAGATGTTTTTATATTATATACGTATATAAATCTTGATCAAATTAATTATATTTACTATTCACAAACCTTGAACATCTTGTTGTAAAATTCCCTGAAAAGTAGGAAAAAGCGTTTGTTCAAATGATATAACAGCTTCTGAACTCCTTCTGCATACAATTCTACAAAAAAATACATATATAAACATACAAGAGAAATTTATGAAGGAGGGGAAAAAAAATTTGCCAGAAGTTGAAAAATAAAATAACTAAAATAACTGTTACCTTTCTTGCAAAACACTTCACTTACTTGATAGATAAGCTGAGAGTTTCAAATAAGTAATGATTGAAGTTTGGTCGTCCAGGATTTTTCGCTACAGTAACAAGCTTTTCAGTCAATTTCGGAAGCAAGTTTGCTAGGTGTGGTACTACATTTTCTTGTAAAATAGCGAAACACCGCATTATCGCCTTCATAATGTATTCATTGTCTTCTGATCCTGGAATTTCCACCGCAGCAAAAAGACTGTTTAATAATTCCGCTGCCAAAGGCACCACTTCTTTTTCATGCACTCTGTTAAAATTAGAAAGTGAAAAAATCATGTGGTTACTGCTAGCATACGAATTAATTAAAATAAATTATATGATTTTTATCTTACTGAAGAATGTTTTCATGATCTTTAAGTGCGAGTATCTTCTCAATTGCACAAGCAGCATAAGTATGAACTACAGTATTTGTAGCTAATAGGTGACGGATAATCAGTGGCAAAACTCCTATAACGTGTTCTCTAGGTAGTACGGATCTGAATGTCATTATGAACTTTATAGCATCAGCTTTCAATACCGGAAAGTCGTTCACTGAAATTCAATAATATATTTGCAGTGCCTACATTAAAAGCCTCCTTTTGCGCACCATCTACAAACTCTAACACGTGGCTCTTGTGAACCGTGCGAGAAAAGCCGCCACTCGGTGCCTGCAGATGGCGCGTGAAACAAAACTTTCCATACCGATGTAAACAAATTAGAGTTTGGCACTCGTGCCGAAGGCGGCAATGCCTACATCGTGCAAAGGCGCATCACTAGCCCTTCGGTTTGACTTTGGTTCCCTTCGACTCATCTTCGGGAGCGTGCTGTGTCTTTCCACTTAAGCGGACATTGCAGCCTTCGCGCACATGTATAAAAAAGTACTACTTTACAATTATACAATTACTAACATATTATAAAATAATAAGACCCTGGATGAAGGTTTTTCGCTACTATAGGTGTTTCATTAAAAATTGGTCTGCGTCAGACGACGCCATGTTCCGATGTTTATCCCCCCTCTAGGTATGTCTTTGCAATTATGGATTATGAGCTTTCTAAAGTGTCAGTCCGCAGATAAATAGTTCTTGTATATTGTAATGACTAGAAAAACATGGAGTAGAGAAATAAAATTTTGAATATTTAGTCAGAAGGCATAAAGATCAGAATGACTTTATTCTGATTTCATAGTCTATGTCGGAAACCTTTATAACGATGGTCAGATGTCCGCCTGCCCGTTCATCCGTCGTTTAAACTCCTAGATTCTATACTAGTAACGCCCTAAGGTTGAAATTTGGTATGGATGTTAACCAGCCATAGTGAATGCGTGGAAAAATATTTTCGTCCACTTGTCTGCAACGTTTGTTTTTCAGTGGTTTGTGACGTTGTAAAATTTTAATAATTCTATAACTCACTAAAATTCATGGTCATTGGTTAAATTTAATTTATTTGACTTGTCAGTAACCTCGAAGACTGCACAGTGGTCCTGGATTGTGTTTTTTATTTTATAACCTCTACATTCAAGTATTGATTCTGTTCACATTTTTATTTATTTATGTAAATGTTCCTTAAATCCCGACACAACGTTGGAAATAAGAAAGTTATGGATTTCAAATTAAAAGACTTTCCAAAAACCAAGATATTCTTGATCAATTCAAACTTTAATACCACCCTTGGCTGCCAACTTCATATTACGAACGGATACCTCTGATCATACCGGAGGACTTTGGATAATTTCTTGTGATTTTTTCTCAATTTTTGGGACTCAAGATTTTGCCATCTCCTTGGAAGGCTTTATTGTGTACCTACGTATCAAAACAGTTCGTCTAATTTTCTTTAAATAACTTTATTATCTCATTTTGATAGCCAGCTTGTAGTGTAGATTTATTCGGAGGAGGATCACAATGATTTACCATCTTTTGGATCAAATCGGATTAACTGCGAGTTGTCAGTTCCGAGTTTATTTCCTTTTGGCAGCAATGGAAAAAAAACTCGCTGCCAGAGAAAACCTATAAAGCTGAGAAAATCGGGATCGGGAATGCAGGTTCAAATTCATCTTGTCTGATTTGGTGAGAAGATAATTTGGTAAATTCATTGGAGGATAAATTCTCTTGAACTGCAGCCCTTTATTTTCTTTTGATTCTATCATTTTGTTTGGATTATTATTATTGACTTACTGATCTAATGTGATATCTTTGTGTGTCTTTGTCATTTCGTTTTGATTTGTTTTTCCTCGTACATTATTCGGCCTATTCCCAGTATTTATTCTCTTTTTGAATTCTTTGATTCAATATTGTAATTTATATTGTCCCAATTCTTATTTTGACACCGCCCAAATTAAATTTATAATTTGAATTCTTTGATTATATAATTTTGATTTATTTTATTCCCCATTTATTATTTTGACCAACCCTATTTGCTTGTTGTTAATTCTGACAAACAATCCCGGAATACCGGACAAAAGAGCCTGGCCCCAGGTTAGCCTTTAATTATTCAAGAACTTATTAATTTAATAATTAATAAATAATAAAATTAATAAATAATAAAATTAATAAATAATAAAATTAATAAAATAATTAATTAATAAATTTTTTAATTCTGTTTTAATTTTTGTTGACTATTTCAGCATTGTACATTTTAATTTAAGATAACCTTTGACCTTAAATCACCCCCTCTACCATTTTCTTCAATTAAATCTGAGCCTAGCCTAACTATTACTCCGTCGTTGTTAATTATTTATATTTTATTTCAATTTTTGTTTTGTTTCATTTGCTACAAAAATTAAAATCTAATTGATCTTAATAGATCTGGCGTCCAACTAATTATTTATATTGAGATTTATTCAACAACACCGAAGGTAACTATATATATATATCTATATATATATATATATATATATATATATATATATATATATATATATTTCATTAACTACAATCAAAATATTACGGTTACAGGTTAAAAACTAATCAAGAAAAATTGAAGAAATTTGAAAATTTGGCTTATCAGATCCCTATGCTGGAAGCTCTTCCTTAAGACCGATTTTCCTCTTGGACAGCTCAAATTGTAGCTCTTCGCATGTAGGGTTCTGATAAGGAATAAAAATGTTTATGTTATACTGTCGATTTTTTTATTAGGGGCTAGCTAAAAAATAAGCAATATGAGGAAACTTGGGTTTTCAGATCCCTACGGGGATCTATATATCAAGTGTACCCACTCAAAAAATCAAAATTGCCCGATCTAAGTCAAACTTGGGCGAATTGTTGTGCTATTAAATTGTAGTTTCTGGGAACAAAATTTTGTAATTTGAATAATCATTTTTTCCCAAGAGGGAGGGGTTCAAAATTGTTCGATTTTCGTCGATTTCGCCTATTTCAGCGAGTTTTATCTCTGCTAATGACGACAAAGAAAAATTTGTCCAGTACAGTTTCGATAGATTTTGTCACATTATTTCCACTGGGCAAAAGCATTAAAAAAATATATTTAACCTATAAAAATGAAGGTGAATCTGAATTTGACGACTTTGAAAAAAACCACGTTTTTTCGTTTTTGCATCTCAAAACAAAGCTTATGCTTTTCCTTCGAAGAGTTTGAGGTTAAAAAGTGGGATTTTTATTGTTTATTTATGGAAATGAACAACGAGCGGTTTTTGAGAATATAACATATGTTTTGGCGACTTTGAAATTTTTTCATAGCTATCAAACCTTGGAATATTTATGGCACGCGGGTATGGCTTTAAGGTTATGAACCAGTGATAGTTTCGCACCTCCGAGAGCACCTATCACAAGGATCATTACTTGTACCGAATATTTTTTAAGGTTTTGATACGTAGACGTAGACTTCTCTCTGAAATGCCTCGACCTCCTCTTGTTTGAACGAGTAGTCCACAGTAACTGGAGGGTCTCGGAAGAGTCGAGATGGATCAGAGAAAAACTTTTGATTTTTTTAGACCCACCTATTCGTCTGCTCTAGAGTTCTCCTAGCGTCAGATAGTATCCGTATTCTGTCCATAATGTGCTGCCTGATGGTCAAGCAGTTTTGACTTGCTAATAGTGTGATGACGGATCCGTAGTTGGCGCGCGAACTGTCCGAACATGGTAGTAAACTTCCTGCCAGATATTATGTAGTCAATCACACACTGAAATCGGGACTTATGATCAACCGTTGGTTTTGTTTTACGGTTTATTTCCGTCAAAGTTCTCGCCGCCATCATACACAGCAAAATTGATGGTCCAGAGGTCGAACTCTTCAGAAAAATTTCGACGAAGGGCGTCATCATATTGACCCAGATCTTCGGGCTTACGAGAAACATGGATGCTGATGTTTCTTCCTGTCAGGAAGCATCGCTCTTCCTCTACTGGGTGCCTACACGCGGTTGGCCTCAGTGTCGCCGCTCTTTCTCCGCTGCCAGCTTGTTCTAGCTGCGGAAAAGTAGGCGCTCAGCACATATAACCCCTTCGCAGGAGGTTTACTACACGGTTTCGCGGCAGTTGTTGCGAAAAGCGCAAGAGCTCTAGGTGTTTCTCGCTCCACGAAGCATGCAGCCGCGCCATGTGGCCTCTTCGCTCAGGGGGTTACACTGGTATTATAGCACTCTAGCAGGAAGTCCCTTAGTCCATTCATCCACTTCAAACTATTGAGACGTTGTCGGTCCATCGTATTGTTCACACTGTGATTGCCTCCCCCAACCCTAGGGTAGCCGGCAGTGTTGTCCGACTCAACGTCGAGATCCCTGCGCGTTCGGTTGTTTCCAACCGCATTTACTACTGGGTTTGGTGTCGTCACAGTTGTTCCCACGGGTAGCTAGGGAAAGGCTTTGTCCATCCTTGTAGAGCCCAGCATGCACGGAAAATGTTACATGCACGGTTGCTTCGTCTCCACTTCCGAGTTTTTCCTTCGGGATCATCCCTGGACAATGGTCCGCACGTGCTTATTAATTATTGTAACCATATTTAGCAGGAACCCCTAGTACATGGACCCTTTATTCGCAACTGGAGAACGCGTCCGGTGGCTTTATCATAGGCCCTCCGGTCCTATTCCAAAGGAACCGAAACCAAAACATATATATATATATATATATATATATATATATATAAAAGGCCAAAATCATAGTAGCCATATTCATGAGCTTCAAGAATCGAGACCCTCTTTAAGGATTTCTAATTCAATATTTTATGAATTTTTTTAATTATTTGAATTATTTAGCTACAATGTAATAAAACGATTTATATATACAGGGTGTCCCACCACCTATAAACATGCCGGTACTGGGTGATAGAGGTCAAAAAAAGAAACAGAAAAGTCCTTTGGCAAAATTTGATCTGGGCCTTAGTTTGGGCACAGTAAAGCTTCAAAGTTGGGCATAATGAACCATTCAGAATCGAGCTCCGGTAACCACTTGTTTGTCTCATAAGTGTTAAGATAGTGTGCGTGCTGGCCGTTCACTTCAGCTCCCTCAAAAAAATCACATCGTTGATCTTTGATTGTTTCTACAAGACGCGAAATTCAAGCCTTTAGATTTTTATAAATTCTTCGTTGTTCTTGCAAACGTTTATTACCGTCCTTAAAATAAAACAACATTTGCTCAACCTAAAAAAAATGAATTTCAATTTAATACAGAACTTTCCTGACATTTCATGTAAGAAAACCAACAAAGATGTTTAAAATTCAGAAGACCGAACGAACTTTTGTTCTTCAAAATTAATCTACAAGTCTAAGATGAGAAAAAACATTTCAAACCTCAAAAAGAAATTCTCAGTGATTCGTCGCAGAAATTTTGTTACATTTTTGTTATAAAACCAACAAAGTAACTAGAAACTCGAAGATACAAAACAAACTTTTGTTATTGAACATTAATTAACAAGTCTACGATAAGTAATTCTTTGCGATAAATTAAAAAATTTTTTGTTACATTCATTGTAACAAATAAAAAAAACAAAATAAAAAATGGGAAATCCAAACAAACTTTTGATCTTTAAAATTAACCAACAAGTCAAGATAAGAAAACACATTTTTAAAACTAAAAGTAATTCTTTTGCATGCGATGCAAATTTTTTGTTACATTTATTGCTACAAAAACCAACAAAAAATTGAAACCGTGAAAACCAAACAAACTTTTGTTCCAGAAAATAAATAAATAAGTCCACAATAAGAAAACTCATTTTCAAATCCTCAAAAGTAATTTTTCGCAAATCTCTACACAATTTTTGTTACATTTAATGTAACAAAACTAAACTAATAATTTAAAGCTCGGGATACGAAACGAATTTTTGTTTTTTCAAAATAACCAACTAGTTTAAAAGTCGAAAACACAGTTTGGACCTCCAAAAGAATTCTTTGCGATTCATTGCAAAAATTCGGCTACATTATTTTGTAGTAAAGTTAAACATAGTTAAAGATGAGAAATCCAAACAAACTTTTCTTCTTTAAAACTAACGAACAAAGTCTAAGATGAAAAAAACACATTTTTAAACACCAAAAGTAATTCTTTGCAATTCGTTGCAAATTTTTGATACATTTATTATTACAAAAACAAAATTGTAAGAAAAATGGTAAGAAAACCCGCAACAAATAGAATCTGAGGAAACCAAACAAACTTTCGTTTTTGAAAATAAATGGGAGGGAACAAAATATGTCTTCTAACTTCAGAGTTCTTGGTTAAGTTTAAAGAACAAAAGTTCGTTTGGATTTTCCAACTTTAATTATTTTTAACTTCCTTACAATTAATGTAACGGAATTTATGAAAAAAATCGCTAAGAATTACTTTTGCGATTCCAAATCTGTTTTTTCATGGTAAGCTTATTGATTATTTTCAAAGCAAAAAAGTTCGTTTCGTTTCCCGAGTTTTAAATTTTATTTATAATTTTTAAATTAAAAAATTTTTTTTTTAGTTTCATTATTATTATAAAAAAATGTGTAATAAGTTACAGAGAAGTACTTTTGCGGGTTTGAAATGAGTTTTCTTATCATTAACTTGATGATTTATTTCCAAAAACGAAAGTTTGTTTGGTTTTCTCATATTCAATTTTTGGTTGGTTTTCTTACAATTTTTCTTGCAATTTTTGTGTGTGATAATAAATGTATCGAAAATGTTACAACGAATCGCAAAGAATTACTTTTGGGGGTTAAAAATGTGTTTTCTCATCTTAGACTTGTTGGTTAATTTTAAAGAACAAAAGTTTGTTTGGATTTCCCATTTTTAATTTTTTTATTAATTCGTTACAATGAATGTAACAAAAATTTTTGAATTGAATCGCAAAGAATTACTTATCGTAGACTTCTTAATTAATTTTCAATAACAAAAGTTTGTTTTGTTTCTTCGAGTTTTAAGTTAATTTGTTGGTTTTATAACAAAAATATAACAAAATTTCTGCGACGAATCACTGAGAATTTTTGTTTGAGGTTTGAAACGTTTTTTCTTATCTTAGACTTGTAGATTCATTTTGAAGAACAGAAGTTCGTTTGGTCTTCTGAATTTTAAATATCATTGTTGGTTTTCTTACATAAACGTTTGCAAGAACAACTAAGAATTTAAAAAAATTTAAAGGCTTGAATTTGGAGTCTTATAGAAACAATCAAAGATCAACGATGTGAAATTTTTGCGGGAGCTGAAGTGAACCGCCAGCACGCACACTATCTTAAAATTTATGAGACAAACAAGTGGTTTCCAAAGCTCGATTCTGATTGGTTCATTATGCCCAACTTTGAAGCTGTACTGTGCCCAAACTAAAGCCCAGATCAAATTCTGCCAGAGGACTTTTCTGTGTCTTCTTTTGTCCTCTATCACCCAGTACCGGCATGTTCATAGGTGGTGGGACACCCTATATATATATATATATATATATATATATATA